>PVIU01016586.1:0-44530 GCA_004026605.1 Ondatra zibethicus | reverse complement strand
AAACACAGTTATAATTTCATAATATATATCACATATGTACATATAGTTATGTCTTATACACAAAAAATGACCTAAAGGAAAAAAGAAGGTGATATTCAGTAAGCTTATGAATTTTCCTCTAATTTGAAGTGTTGGAAAGATAAACTATCTGCAACTAAGAGATCTTAAAAAGCTGACCAATGAAAATCCATATGACACACATATGTCTTCCTCTGCTCTGACAATATTAATAATTCTATGACAGACAAATAGACTGTCAAAACCCAGGATAAAAGAAAATGAAGTAAGGGACACTTTAAAAATGAAAATTTTCTGCTGTTCTGAAAATATATACTAGGAAGTTGTTGGCTGATAAATCTACAAAGAGTGTCTCATTTTATATTACTATAACAGTTAATATGAAAGAAGAGGGGAAATGTTTTTCTGTTTCTCATGTACTGTATAGTAAGAAGTACTTATTAATAAGTGCTATTTATCATCAAAGTGTTGGATCACTAAAATCCTGGAAATGAAACACAAAAAAACAATTGTAGCAAATTAATCCATTCTTTTCTTCAGAAAGTGGTGTTAAAACTTCCTTCTAGTGGTCAGTACTCTCTTGTGTTTGTGTTGTATTGATCTGGTGAGGAACCTTACACCTTCACGTCTTCTCCTGTAACTGTGCTGTTTATTGTGGGTGTCATTTGTTTTGGCTTTTGCTTTGTCAAGTTTACATTCTACCATCTCTATAATAGAGAAGGAAGGAAAGGAAAGGCTGAATCTGTTTGATCTATCAGGCAGTTTTATGACGAGAAAAAAATAACACCTTATATAACATCTTCAAATAATGTGATATATGGAGCATGCTATTCAGTTCCAGTATGAACTTTTTATGCACTGTAGGGATAATTGGCTTGCATATGAAAAAACAGTATCAAGAGCTTTAGACACAAATATCAGCTTAGTGATACAGAGACAACTTCTTTGTTTACAAATCTTCATAAGTATTGTGATAAAAATGCAGTCCCACATTTCCTCCAATACAGTTAACTTTAGTGCAATGGGTTCTATTTTCCTGCCTGTCAACACTATTATTAACAGACGATAAGGTATATGGCTGGAATTTTCCAATTCCCTTCACTGGGAAATCAGTTTGAGAGTGAAGGAAGAGGACATTCAAGTCCTTTGCAACCTGTCACTGTTGGAGTGTTATTAAATTCAACCTTCTCCCCTCTTTTGAAATTTGACACTGATTTGTCCTATATTTCCCAGAGGACTTTGTATGCAATTAGCCATCAGATTCACTGGGTAATTACTTCATTTTTCATGTAAAATGCACTTGATTTATTATATGCTTAGGAAGAAATGGCAGAGATAGGTCAACAGCAGTTAGAGGAGATTAAAGGCGGTCTTCTCTTTAACTGTGGAAGCAATCAATCCCCTTAAGACCACTAGAGAGGAGTAGGAAGGCTGCCATTCAAACTAGAACAGAGGATTTCTAAATGAAGTTGACACTACTTTGAAAAATAACAGTAATTAGAGGACATTTTTTCTTAAAATTTCCTTACAGGCTTAGGTAAAGTAGAATGAACAGTTCAAGAAAAAACAAGTTTTTAGTTGCCAATAAGGTGTTTTGTATTCTTATACACTGGGTATCAGAAGAATATTCAAAATGAGACCTTTGTCATCATATTCCTACATTACCCTTTAGGAGAATCTTGTCAATGGTTGTGTTGATAAAGTAAAAGTTTCCTAGGTGGATTTTCTTTGTTCAAAGGTAGGTTGCTCAGATGTAAAGTAACTGATTTTCACCAAGTATTCATATTTTGTGTTTAGTCTTGTCGTTGATTGTATAGTTGAAAATTAGCCTGCAGATGCCTGGGAAAGAAAGCATGCTAGCAAGATGCCAGCTTTTTGACTCAGTTTGTACAGTTGCATTATGATTGGGAGCTTCCTCAAAGAGTAGTTTCTTTCTGTGCATCTGGCAACTGAGGAGAGGATAATTGAGTGACCTTAGTTGCTGAGAAGGAACATCAAGTCAGTAATGGAAGACTCCCCTGTGAAGGGGCCTGCTGAGAGTTTTCATTGCCCAATAGCACAGCAAAGAAGTAGGGCTTTCAGAAATTATTTCTCTAGCTCACAGGGACTACAGTTTCACTTCACCAGCCATTTTGTTTTTGCATTTCTAATGCTGGTGGGAGATGTTGAAAACACATATGAAAACAGAAGGTATTCCTGTCTCCATTGCCATTTCTTAGAACGTTATCTTCAATGTTATCCATGTGACTCAATTTTCTTCTGTAATAACGTACTATTTCTCCACTCTTTAAGAATCATCACATATTTAATAATCAAACACTGGGCATTTGAATTTTATTTATTTAATATGTATTCATAAAAACCTTCTCTGTACATACAGAAATAAAATATTCCTTCCTAATCATTTTTCTTTAATAAATAGCCTCATGTTTCACAATTTTAAAATAAAAAAAAAACTTCTTTTCTTTAGCACATAAAGGATGAACATCATTGTGGAAGACAATGGAATGTTTCTTACTTTTTTTACATTATGTGCTTATCAACTCAGGATATTTAGGTTACTCTCTTATTTTAAAGAATTTTCTCATTGTGATAAGAACATTCAAAATCCTTCATTTTGCATTAATAAGTGTTGCTGTTTGACAATTTCATAAATACATAAAAAAATCTTTTTCTCTCCAGGCTACCTTATTTTTTTTCCCGCCTCTGATATTGCCTCTTTTATTCTCTTACAATTTTATTTCCCACATTTTTTGCTATTTTCTGTCTGAATTTATTGATTCACTTTGGATTGTTATAAGTTTAGGTTGCTGTTTCTAAATATTATTAAAAATAGAAGAGTCAAAATGATCCTCATAAATTGTTGAAATTATGAATCTCACCAAGAAAGTTATTTAATCTTAAAATTCAAAGACCAGTCAGACTCGCAGCTTTCATTCTAGGCACTAGAACTATGTCCCAATAGGGTTTCCTTAGCATACCTGATGTATTTAAAATAAGACAGATGAAGTAAATAAATGCAGGGAAGAAGAAGAAGACAGATGCTTAAAGTTCAGAGTAGGATTAATAGTTTATGTCAAACCACAAAACGTTGAATTCAAAGAGAAAATGAGAGTGTCACTTTTTTAATTTAAAGAAAATGATACAAAAATAAAATGTTTGCTAGTAGAGCTTTACTTCATTTCTTTTCCATTTTTCTTTAATCTTTTTAAATAAAATACTGCCTATGTTTATTTTATCCTGGTATTTACATAGAGTAAACTTTGTATGCTTATACATTGGAGAAGTAAATGATGGCAAAGGCATACATTTGACATACTTAGCTGTATTCTATGAGAAGTGTCCTGTACACCAATTGTGTCACAAGTTCCCCGGCAGGCACAGCTGGTCCCAAAATAGCCAGTTCTGGGTGGTGCTGGCACCCAAGACCACGCCAGTATGTCTCCAGGGGGAAGCGGGTCCCTGGCAGCTTGCTGCGGGGTCCAGACCATGTGGCAGGTCCCCAATGTTTCCAGCCATGTGGCGGCTGAGGTGGGACAGTGAGAGAGAGAGGCAGGTGCACCATGCAGAGTAAAGTTAAACATTTATTAGGTGGGTTATTGAGGGGAAGGGAAAAGGGGAAGGGGGAGAGATAGAGAGAGAGAGAAGGAGAGACAGAAGAGAAAAAAGAGAGAGGGGAGAGGAAGATAGAGGGAGTCAGCAGCTGCCTCTCCGAGAGAGGGGTACCAAGAGAGATGGAAAGTGGGGGTCTGAGGCTGCAGGCAGGAAGGGAGTGGGTGTGGCTTGTCACTTAAAGAGACAGAACAATCATTACACCAATGGCCTTCTGAAAGCTAACACTAGTTACCTTTTGTATTCGATCTGAAAGCATGTCTAGGATTTTAAATATACCAAAGAAAGTCGTACTCAAATCTCAAAACACTTTGTGCCCTGTCTGCTTATATTACCTGTCCTTTCTGACACAAAGGCAGCTGTATGAATGCATCAATGCCCTATGGATATCCCATGCCTCTTTGCTTGTGACAAATATAATAATGAAAACTTATGTTTTAAAATTCATTTAAAATACAATTTTTTTAAAATTAAAATGGATTTCTTTCCCTTTTAAATCTAGAACACAAATAGATGCTTTTCTTGTGAATAAAATTTGATACTAAGTCAGATTGCTAAGTATTCATAGAATGAAAGAATATATTGCCGTGAATTAGAAAGCATTTTTACTGTGTGTGTATGTGAGAGAGAGAAAGAAGGAAAGAGATTTTAACCTTTTACAAGTAAACTAATGCATATAATTCAAATATGTTTTAGGTATTTCAATTTAAAAAATTTCTGAACCTTGAGCTTTCTACTCCTGAAGAATCTTCATTCTGGTAATAGCAACACACAGTCACAGTCCCTTTACACATTTTTAAATCAAACCGCAGGTGTTCCTCCTTTGTGCTTTCCTAGTTCATAATGAAAATAAATAACATTACCCTTTCTCTAAGGGGCTTACAGTAGAGAGACTCCAATTACTGAAGACTCTTCCTTATTTTTAATAGAAATAGAGAACTGACTTCTTGTATCTTAAGATTCATAACAATAGTCATGTCAAAACTGGCTCCTCAACCCTGATGAAACAACAAGGAATGATGTGGTGACAAACTTTTCCTTTCTTCCTTTCTTTCTTTCTTTCTTTCTTTTATTTTTATTGAGCTCTACATTTTTCTGTGCTCTCCTCCCTGCCTCTACCCTCCCCTCAACCTTCCCCCAAGATCCTTGTGCTCCCAATTTACTCAGGAGATCTTGTCTTTTTCTACTTCCATGTAGATTAGATCTATGTATGTCTCTCCTAGGGTCCTCATTGTTGTCTAAGTTCTCTGGGATTGTGATCTGTAGGCTGGTTTTCAACCTTTTCTAGAGGAAATTTCAGAACAATGCCCAATTAACTGGTAGAGAAAGCACTGTAAGGAGAAAAACCCTACAGCTGAGAGGTATGTGGATAAAAAGATTTAGGTGCTCTTTGGAGCTGGTGTTTAAAAAATACTTGTGTAGGTTACTGATGAGTGTTAACTCAAGAATAACTCAGTTTTAGCTTAGACTACAAGGTGAACACTGGAAAGCAGAAAACAAGACAGCAATCTCTATTTTGGGCATGCTGGTTTTGAAGTGTCTTTGGAGAGTAAAGACAAAATGTCTTGAAGTTTGAAGAATTGTGTTTTGTCTGCAGAAGCCAAATTGTAACAGCTTGAATCTTCAAAGAGAGGTAAACAGAATCATTGGCTATTTTAAGGGAATCTGGCATGGTAAGAAATAAGTGATTGGGCTGAAAAAAAAGTGTCTGCTCTGCTCTATTTGCATTTGTTTTGTTTGAAAACAAAGCAAAACAACACACACACACACACACACACACACAAACACACACATAGACAAAACCAAACCCTACAGTAAATAGTAACAAGATTTAAGAAAATGGATGTGGTTGTGGGTATGGCCAGAAAAAGAAGGAGCATTGAAAACTGAGAAAGAAATTTATTCTAATGATGAAAAGTGAAGTAGAACAAAAGAAAAGGATAGCATATTCAAGAAATTAGAGGTGTCTGCCTATATTGTATTAAAACTCATAAATATGTATATAATAAAGTTTTCGTCTCTAGATTTTATTACCTAAAATATATCAGTATAGAACATATGAGATCTCCTTTAATTTACTATTACTCTATTTAATCACTTTGGGATTTTGCGTTTACAGCAGGAGGACCAAGCTAACTCTGGTAGTGTTGTGCTCACCACTGTTGATTTCTTTTTCTCTCTTTGGGTTCCTTTTAAATAGCTCTGCAATTTCTTATTTCCTTATGCCATTTTACAGCTATAGATTATATCACTATTAAAATTCCCTATTAGCTAAGGTTGAAATAGGTCTTGACATTTCTCCCATTTTCTTTTTCATTTTTTCAAATAACTTTTAAATTTTGGGGCTCATTTTACTTGTCCTGAACATGTCCTAATGGCATTACACGTTAAAGGCTTTCAGTGTGGTATTTCTACACATATACAGGACACATAGTCACTTCTGAGGTCCCGTTAGTGATGATCATTTTCCAATCTGTTCCAAAACTCTAGTAATCACTATTTTAATCAGCTTTAATAGCTTTAAGTTTCCAGAGAGGAAATCATACATACAGTATCCCCTCAGTTCACCTTGGCTTCAAAAGACAGGATTTTATTTTATTTTTGAAGGGATAGTAATGTTCTACAGTTTGTATGGCACACACACACAGGGACACAAAAACATTATAATTTATCTATCAATGACTTTCACAGACATATTGGTTTAAATTGAATCTTAAACACTATGCATAATGTAATTATACATATAAGAATTCTTAATCTCTTTCTTCTGCTGATGGCGTTCATCCTGGCTATTTCTTCCAAAATATGTAGGTAATTTAGAGGGTCACTCCACACCAACCCTCAAAATCTGGACTATTTTAAACCATACTGTGTGAATTCCTTTTAATTCATGTCATCCTAGTTATTGATATTTATTTAAACTCTCTTGATATTTATAATTCTAGCTTGGGTGAGATAATAACTCATTATAGTTTTGATTTGTATTTTCCCAAGGGCTAATGATATCAAGCAATTTCACATATTTGCTTTTTGTTTGTAGTTCTGCTTTGGAAAGTAGACATCTATTCATATGATTTACTCATTTTAAGTTAGGTATTTTGTTTTTTTCATATGAAACTTTTGAAATCTTTATGTATTCCGAATATTATTTTTTCCAGATAAATATTTACAAAATATTTCCCTTTCCTGCACTTTATATCTTTATCTTATTTTCTTTTCCATCCCTGTAGAATTTTAACTTGTTGTATAAACCCGTTTGTATATTTTTGCTTTTGTTTCTCAAATTTTTAATACAATGATCTTTGTTGTTGTTATAGAATTAACTACAAATATTCTGAAGCACTATTGTCAAAAGGAAGTGCCATCTCTTGTGATAAAATATAGACATTCAACAAATTGTAATGAAGAAAACAGTCTGAAATATTTGATACAATTGTAATTCTTATAAAAAACTCAGTACCTGTTTTACATGATTACTAAACAATGATTTATCACACAGGATATTTTCAAATATTTCAATTAATTTTAATAATTTGCTTTTTACTTAATAGCAATTCTTATGAACATCCTGAAAAAGTAGTTTATGAGTTCATCATAGTAACAAATTTATGAAATTATGAAAGCATATATGTACTATTATTCACTTGTTTCATTCCACTTTCCATTTGAGATCTGAATAAAAATACGTTAATCATCATTTAATGTGACTCTATAGTGAGTTATGCTGACCTTGTTCATATGACTATCAGCAGCAATGGAGGCAATGTTGATTGAGAATCGACTTGTACTGGGAATATATTCCAAACTGTCAAAACATTCTGCCATGTACATTATTTTATGCATGAATATCCTTCAAGTGTTTTGTCTTATAAAAACGTGGTAAAATGGGCATGAGTAATAATAGTTTAGCAGGTACGCGTGCTTATTTCATGTTCAGCTGAAGTTTGGTTTCTCAGTATCCACATAGTGCCTCAGATCCCTGAAATTTCATTTCCAGGATTTCCCACGTTCTTTTGTCGCTCTTTCCAGCATCTATGTAGACATGGTGCATGTATAAACAGACAAGCACATGTACATACACATAAATAAAATATTTAATTAAAATAAGTAAAAATATTTTTTCCTTTGCGCATGTCCCTCCAAAGAAATTCAGTTTGAAATTGATTCTACAGATCCTCTTAATATATCAAAGGTTTTCTAAGTGATAAGGGAAAAAGTATTATACTTTAGAGGCACTTCTTCTTATTCTTTTCTCACCATTCAATTGTTCTCTGTCCATCATCAACATCCAGCAGCCATTATGTAAAATTTTCTGCTGAATCACTCTGCTTATTATATAGTTCATATGCATATGATAAGATCATCTGCACATGAGTTCAGGGAAACAATCATGCCCTTTGAACAATGCCATAATGCTGATGCATTAAATGAGTCACTGTAGTTTTTTGCAACTCTGTCGTCAGTTCATTTCTCTCATATCATATCATGTTCCTCTCTTTCGATCAGTTTCTCCGTTGCTCATCTGTATCAAATTGGAACAATGGTGTCTATTTTGCAGGATTACACTGACTACAAAATGAGTATGGTTTATACAGTATGGTCACAGAATATGTGTCATATGATTGTAAATTCTTAGAATGCTGATGATGAAGATGGAGAAGGGGAATAATGATGAAACATTTTCATAAAAAGGTGATACCACCGATAAGGCAAATAAAAGAATGAGGTAAATTATAAGGATACTTTTTCAAAGAAATTGCTTAGAGTCCACCATACCTCACTTTGATTGACAATTTGAAGGTAGACTCTCCGATTACAATGCCTTCTCTTTCAGGACTCTGATGGCAAGACCAGGATCTATGACCACTCTGTGTTATGCTGTTTATCAGTAACCAAATAAGAATAGCCATGAGGTTGGTAGTGAAATAAAATATTAGCAGTGGCAACAACAATAATAATAAATTACTATTTCAAGGCTGATCTGGTACTTACTCTCATGCTCATCTTCTGAAGTGCCAGGATTCCTAGTTTGCAATCTATGGCTTTCTACTGTACTCCTGGGGACACGAAATTGGGAACAAGATGCTTGCAGTGTTTCAATCCCTGCTGAGCAGGCTTTTCTTACAGCGGGCAGGGAAAATACGATCCACCAAGAGACAAGAAACTCAGATCAGCCCAATTTTATTGGAACAGTGCTGGATCAGGGCTTCTAGAGTGTGGCCCAGATCATTTAAGCCACGTTTACGGACAGAGCAATTTTTGAAAAAGAGTATTCAGAAAACAAATAAATCAGTTGTCATGCAAAATTATTTAAGAAATGTTTATGTTGAGATTCCTTACAAAATACATTTGGATCTTTCACAAGAATAGGTACTGTTGAGTCAGAGATATGCCCAATATTTAGGGTATAGGAAGCGTCACTGAGGTAAACATAAAGCTTATGGGTGTCAGAATTGGTCTGGCCCTAAGATAACACAGAAGCCACTTACGATGTTTTAAAGCACAAGAGACAGCACTCATCAGATTGAGGCTTATGGTCTAAAAACAATGCTCAAGATTTAGGGAAAATGGTCTTGGATAAGTAAAAACATAAATTCTCAACGCAACAGCACATCCTGTCTCATTGGAGAGCAAAGGATCAATAGGTCGTAAAACTACATCATTCCTAGTGTTCCAGGAAGATCAGCTATGCACCTCATTCCATTTAGGTTGTAAGCTGTGTGTTTAACTTTCCTGGCTTCTCCGGTGCTTATCTCTGTGTGCAAGGCCATTTTGCCATCTATATGTCTATGGTATGCATTCTTTAGAACTAAATTTGTCATTGGATTTGCATTTATTCATGTAAGGCACAAGGACTTCATCTCCAGATCCTTAATTTAATTACATATGCAACGACTTCCTAGCCAAATGAGATTATTTCCTATGTCCAGTAAATTTACATGTGGAGGATGGAGGATTCTTATTGGGAGACTATTCAATCTTTTAGAAATATCTTACGGTTATGTAAATTTTTCATAAGCAATTGAAATAGCTTTCCTAGGTCAATATTGTAGTTAATGTACCTCCTTAATAAAAAACATTATGCAACAGTTAATTTTAAATTTTACATATCTTCTGTTCCTATCATTTCCCATGACTATAGAACTATGTAGCCTATATCACTTAAGATTTGAGGTGTTTTCTTAAAAAAAAATATATAGGCCTTGCTTGTACTTTTTGGTACAAGCTTCTTTTCAGTTTGCCAAATTTTGGTTCAAATTTGTTTAAAATGTCATTATTAATTGTTAACTTGTGACTAATAAATAGATACATGATGTATTGCATAATAAAAAAGTTTATAATGGTATAGTTTTTCTTGCCAAATAACATGAGAAAATGTACCTGTATATACAGGAGTTTACAAAAAAAGTAACAACAAATATGCACACTAATGATACCTCAACAATGTGCTAGTTTTTTAATCACTTTATCAGTTTTTCTCTGTTACATAGCTAGATGTTTAAATTTACTCACACTCTATCATCCATAGGTTCATAGTGAGATGAGAAAATGTTGCTGAGTAACACATGCATTGCCCCACAGAATTAGAATTTCATGGTTGGAACAGTCGAAGACTTCTCTATTGTTTTTCTTAAGCCAGGTCCTACCGACAGCTAACTCCACCTAGGAACAATTTCACATTGTGAGAACTGGATCGTGTGGAGTGTAAAAGCACATCTGCCTGAATATGAGATGTTTCTCAATGTGGTTCAGACCAGTGGTGCTGTCAGGGTCCTGAAGACTCCGCACAATCAAGGTCTCAACCACTTTCTCACTCACTGTCACAGTATCCACGCCCTCACAGAAAGGTGCGTCTTTTGACAGCTTTTATAAAATTGAAATTCTGCTTTAGCCACCTCTGCTGGAATCTGTGATGTTCATAAAAGCAGTTTTCTTATCCCATCTTCAAAGAAGTGACTGGTTTTTTGAGTGACTGACAGAGAGCATGATTCTGCATCATGTGGCAGAAACTGCCGACCTCATCATGGCCCATTTCCTTTCAAATTGTGCAAGAAAATAAATGATAAAAAAATGTGAAGGAAATGTTTCAGAAACAATGTTTCATGTTTCTAACCACATTGCACAACACATGGAAAGGCTAATAGTGTATTTTATCTCAGTTAGCCTAACCAGAGCAGTGCTTTCAACAGAGGGAGAAAAGACTTAAATGCAGGTCTTGGTTTAATTTAGAACTGATTGCTCATTAATCTTTGGAATAGGTATGCAAGCTGTCTTCCAAATGAAGGGGAGGCTGCTGGCTGCTTACCCTAAACCCTACTGTGCTGTTTTCAATTTGTTTTTCCGTATGATATTTAGTCTTTCATTCACTGTTTAATACTAAACATTAATGGGGAAATATTGCTTAATGAGCTGTTGTGTTGGGCAGAATGCTGTCAAACACGCCTCCTTTGCAAGAGCTTGCCAGCTTGTGCCAGTA
Organism: Ondatra zibethicus; assembly: GCA_004026605.1. Lineage (NCBI taxonomy): Eukaryota > Metazoa > Chordata > Mammalia > Rodentia > Cricetidae > Ondatra > Ondatra zibethicus. The sequence continues at coordinate 33,423 of PVIU01016586.1, read as the reverse complement.
TTTAGAAGGTGTCATCAATCATGAAACATTTCATTCTATTATACCCTGGAAGACAGGGTTTCCTGGTGTCATGGAAACATGCCCTGTTAAAATTGGTTATGAATTAAGACGTAGGGCACCTAAGTACAAGCCATCATAGTTCAATTACAGTGAAAGAAATATTCCCTTATGGTTCACAATGCTTTTGCTGTAGACTTTATTAACCCAAGACAGTAAATAAAGTTCAGGGTTATGAATACCTTCTACATGTACACAAGAGTTAAAGAGTCTTCTATTCGAAAAGATCAGCTAAACAAATATGTATCCAAAGATCAATTATATAACATTGCAATACTTGTATCTATTTCCAATAAACTCACTTAGCATCACAGGTTTTCAGATGGCTTCGAAAAATACAAGTTTATGTGTGGATCACTGCAGAAAATACAGTGATCAGCAGTGCCTGGAATACCTAAACAATAATGTTTCCCAAATGTTACTATGAAACCATTCATTTTATTCAAGTTTAGATCAGTGTTTTCGTCTATTAACACAAGAAAATTCCTCAGATACTTAGGGTATACAATAAGGTGTACAATGAATGCCAGTGTGAAACGTTGACCGCATGCACACTGAAAGCAAATTTATGTAAGCCTATTGTTAATGACAGTTTTACTATATGGTTAGTATTGGTGGATGAAGTTAAAGTAAAATGTGCTAAAATTAAATAATATTCTCTAGAGTACAAAAGCACACGGATAAGATTTCAGACAGTAAGATCCTTCAAGCCGTCTTAGTGTGCTAACGACCCTTCAGCTATCCACACAGCTCTCTTGCTTTTTCTTTCCTTTCTTCTTTTTCATCCTAAACCTGCTTTTATGGCTATTTTGGCATCAAAGGATTGAGTAAGAGATATTCATATCCCTCCAGAATATTTTATTTGGAGTTAGAGAAGTGGCTCAGTGTTTAAGAGGACTGGCTGCTCTTTCAGAGAACCAACATTCAGTTCCCATCACAGACATGGGAGCTCACCGACCTTCTATAAATCCAGTTTCAGAGTGTCTAATGTCATCTTGTACCCTCAGTGGGTACCAGGCAAACTTGAAATACATAGACATGTATGCAGGCAAAATACTCATACAAATAAAAGAAAACTACATACAGTTAAAAAAAAACAGTTTATTTAATATAACGCCATGTCGGTGAAATTTGGAAGTGCAGATTGTTGTGATACAACTGCCAAACACTGGTTCAATTAAAGAGAAGAGCTCAGAGATGATAGAGACTGATATCATGGCCTAGCATAGTAATTTCAATGACCTAAAACTGTGTTAGCATGCATAACCAGAAAACAATACTTAAAGATTATATAATTGCCATCATTATTAGGTCACAGAAATTTGGATTGTAAGGCTCTTTAGGCATGTTCGGTTTATAACAGAGAAATGAACTGGTCTGTGCTTTGTCTCTCACTTCTGGTGCCTTGCAAAGGTCAGGATATATGATATTCACACATTAGGGGGACTCATACTTATAAAACCGTAGGATCTACAAGACCTTAGGGATTCTCTGAATTGATTCATTCATTTTTCAGATATGGAAATTGGGAATCAGAGCTCTAAGTGGTTCACCCAAGGACACACGTCTAATTAGGCTAGGAATTGCAATTATTAAGAGACATTTTCTGAATTTTTCTCTTTTGATGGTTAGCTTGATTTTTACCAAACCTTTATCCATTCTCACAGACCATTTCTAACAGCCAATTAATGGTGAAAACTCCTTTGTAAAGATAGCTCAAAGCATTGCTTGGTTGTAATCCTAGACACTGCAGTGTAGGTAGTATTAGGGCTTTACACTTGCAGGATGATATATTCGTTAACTGTTTTAATCCTTCCACATGGCTAAGCAAAATACATAAGCATACCTATTATTATTCATGATAGCACACCAAAGCACTGAGAAGAGAGGTAAGCAATGTGTGTTCAAACAATTTATATATGCCAACAACATTATAAAGTATATGATACACATCCTGTGATGGGGTCCAACATCAGGCATAATTTGTATCCCTAAACTGATATTTTCTCCTGACTCTGGGAGTAGTTTAGATCTAGATCATAGAGCAGGGTTACACTATTGATTCAGTTTTCCATAGCAACTGTGTTTTCTTAATTGTCTTTGCACCATTTTTAGGATTACAGTATTTCATAAAGCTCTGTGCCCTGTTTTTAATAAACATGTATTTCTATCTTAAAAGTTATAAATGTCATAAGATATTTGCCTACCAATAGAATTTTTTATCCTTCTCCTTTTAAACAACATTATAAAAGTCCAAAGAATTATAATTAAGAAATTTTCCCTAATGTTTCACATATACAATTCAAAATGAATTAATCTTTTCCCTAAATACATGTTTCATAAAGACCATAGGTAAAGTTTGAGGTGATAATGTAACTACTAGTTGAGGGTATAATCCTGATATGACATGTTACTCCTTTATATTGTATTCATTTAATATTTGCTAATGTCTGCACATAAAAACGTACATTGCTGCTGGGAAGAGTGTTACATATTAGTAATCTTAACACAGTTACATTAAAGGATCACAAGTTTGAAGAAAGTCTGGGCTATATAATAAGTTCATGGCAGTTGTGACATATTTGTGAATCCACATGTACAAATACAAAATCAAAAAAAGTGGAAAAATGGGTTTATGGCATTATGTAAATTCAATTTAAATTCAGACGTTTATTTACAATACATGGTGAAAAATAAGCGATTTCTAAATTTGTTCTTGGTACTTAAAAAGTAATCATTTATTGGGTCTTGTTTTGATAATTTAAGAAAATTGGGTTGGATGGAATATACTGTTCATGTTATTGAGAATAAGGGTACTGTAATATGGAATTTATTTGTTAGCTCATGTGTGAGTTCATTAATCGTTTTTCTATAATGTGTACTCCAAAAACATTTAATTGTGTATTTTTAAAAAGTCTACAGTTATAAAAAATCACTAAAAAGAAGAAAAATATTTATTGAAAGTCTGGTATGCAGTATGTAAAGAAAAAATCAAGATTAACTGCTAAAATAATTTAAAATGATCTTTGGATTCATTGGGAAAAGTTGAAAGTAAAGGTCGTTGCATTGGTACATTTCCTTAAACAAGGAGAACTGAGCACTCTCAGATTCACGTGCTTTCTTCAATGTTGAATTCCAGGAAGAAATTCAGAGAAACTAACAAAATTGTTTGTTAGCAAGTTTGATTTATTTCTGTCACAGAGATGTTTAAGAGCAGCTACATCATTAATAAACTAAATTCCTAGTAATCTTGAAGGTCTTTAAACTATCTTTTGTCACATAAGTATAGAGCTAGGATGTGTGGCACTTTGGTGACCTCACTAGGTAAAGGGTGACGCAGACAGGAAGTGTGTAATATCTTAGTGAGATTTCCTGATTTGCAGTGATTTCAGACCTAAGTCTCAAGTATTATATACATTCATCGAGCAGTGAGAAGGACTTTGATTTTGAACTCAAAAGATAATTTTAAAAATGAGTATTACTCTTCAACACTATATAGTTGAAAATGGGCAATTTAAGTTAAAAAATGATAGAAGTATCCAGTATAGTTATAATTTATACCCTAATCATCAATATAAACAGGTTGACCATAATTTTTCTGAAGGTGAATACGGTTCATTTTCTGGCCCTTTCTTGGCTTATTATATTTCTGTGGTAGCTACAAAAGGAGGAAAAAACCATGAGAAATGAAAATGCAGAGCCTCCATAGATCCAGGCTGGCTTATCAGGCCCTGGAATTCAAAAGACGCTCAAACCATGAACATTGTGGAGGTGCTATGCTTTTAATATAACAAATTTTCTTGATATACCAATATTGAATAATTTGACGGTAAGATAAATTGTATCCTGTCTTTAATTGGTAAAATAAGTGACTCATACATAGAGAGGGTGCGCAGAATGGATAACTTTTAGCAAAGTGGCAAGGAGCAGATAAAATGTAAAGATGTAGCAAGTCCACCGTCCTTTAGGTTTATTCTTTGAAAACAATTCAGGTTTTTAAAGTACGGTTGCTTTATTATTTAAACAAAGAAGACACAGTGAACTCTTCAGTTTTATCCGATGTGAATTGCTTCTATACACTATGTAACACATATTCCTATGTAATGGAAATTCAATAGTATTTTTTACCCTGATGGAATTTTGTCAGAAAAACTTCAACTATTTTCTAGGTGGTTTTCATTAAAAAGAATATTTCCAAATAATTTTAGTATGAATAATGTAAATAATAAAAATAAGTTGATGTCTCTTATATATGTATGTAAAATGCTTTTACACAATATATTTTCTTCCGAAACATTTACAGCTTTATATGTTACTTCATTATGTTCCTTGTTCCTGGGTAATTCTGAAGGACTCTGAGTGTTTGCTAAAAAAAAAAAAAAATGAACTACCTATGCATTACTCAACTGGATTCAAAAATCTTAAGTTTACAGTATTTGCCTCTGGATTCATACTTTATAGGAAAAACAACCAAGACTTTACACAGACAGTATTTCCCAGAGGATTTCATATACATATAATTTCATATATGTGATTACATATATATATGCTTTATGTTATTTCACATACATATACATTCCCCCAAATATGATATTATTATTCTTAAATTTGTCTATATATTATCATCTTTTAATTTTTTTAGGTATTTTATTTTAAAATTAAATTTTCTTAAAATTCATTTTATTGCATGGAGCTTAATTAGGTGTATTTATTGAAGTACATCTATTAAACATGTAACCTATAACAGATTGAAAAATATTAAGATGAAATATGCTCAAATGACAAAAAAATCATGCCATCTTATTCAAATATCATATTTGCATTAGTGTATATAGAAGAAGGTTCATATGCGTTGCTAAGTAACATACAGATTTGACTTTATTCACCCTCATAAGATAGAACATAGGGCCTAGAGAGAACTCTCAACAGTTCTTTTTGGAATTCAGCAACAGTGCTATTATTTTCAAATGAAGAGCCAAGCATGAGATTGGTATTGCTCTCACTGCATTTGCAGAATTCCAGGTGTAATCAAGGAACTAATACGGTTTTATGATGATGAAAACACCATGTACAACAGAGAATGGAAATAAGTAGATATTTGGGCCTTGAATTTAAACTGAGACAAATGTGTCTGTATGAAATAGACTATTATGGGTTTATCTTCAATTCATTTCAGAAATACACCACAGTGGACCAGCGGACCAGATAATCACATATAGTTGAATGTATGAACGATGTTGTGTAGCCATTCATTGCCTTTACATTATGTAGCTGGCAGAAAATTGTTAAGAATTCAAAATGCTTGTAAACAGCAACCTCTTCTGAATAGAAGTATCTAGAATGATTATGAAATAAGATAATGGAAGCCTGACTAAGCCAAAGGCATCCTTATGTTTCCACAGATGCAAAACCAAAGGAGAGATTCTTTTGGCATTGTGTTTTAAGATAATATGCAATAATTTAATTATTTTAATAAATGAAGTACTGCCTGAGGTACGTGCAATGTACACTCAGAAACCCATTTTGCATGTCATCCTTCTTACTAAATCTACTCCATCTCCCTATTCATCATGTTCAGTTTATTTCCTTTATTCTTTAGGAACACCACCATGCTTAATCATCGCCTTATGCAATGTCTCATTCCCATACCTAAATCAATTTTATATTATATAAACTAAGTCTTGGTATTTGGAACAAGGACACTGTTCCAAATACATCTCTAAATCAAATTAAGAAACAGCAGATTTTATTGGATTATTGGATTAGATATGCCCAACCAAAGCCTTAGTGAAATCTGTTTGGAAAAGTCGAATATGTACTACTGGGCACACTTCAATCAAACTTTATTCTTCTCAGAATAATCTAATCAGACTGGTAAATACAAAGCTCTTATTTTTAAAGAGATAAATCTCCATTTGTTCTGAGTCCACCCAGTGATTCCAAGATAATTATTTTACTTCCTAATACATGAATGGGCACTCAGGGTCACAGAGCAGAAGAGCTGTTGATTCAGCTAAAACAAAAATGCCACGTCAAACCTCTGTTTTCATTTAGTGCTAGTTACTTCCAGCGAATAGTGTTTTGAATCTGCGTTTTAAATTTAATCTCCGCTAGACTGAATCTCCACATCTGAAAAAGAGTAAAAGGGAAAAAGTATAATTTCTTTGCCTAACTGTTAAAAGAGAGGCATGTTTGAGACTTTGTAGGAAAAAAATATCCTGACTTCATTATATTTCAAGGGCATCGTCAGGTCAAAATCTGGGCATTTTTTTCTGAAGCTAAGAAAGGTTACACATTTATATTCTGACAGCTGCTATATTGTTTTCATTAAAGACTGAAGAATGAAAGACCATGAGAATATTCAGCTGTACCTGATAAGATTTTTTTTCCCTTTAAAGATGACCCTAACCTGTAGAAGATGATTTATGAAATCATGGTTTTCATTATTGGACTTGGTGCTGACTGTGTTGTTTTTGATTGATGGGCCTGTAGTTTTCGTCTACTTTTGTCTTCCATAGAGAACAAGGGCATAAAACACTGCTGGCAGAGGAAATTATGTAAAACCTGACAACAGTTAGAAGCAGGTTGCTTGAAAGAAAAATAAAGAAAAACATTAAAATAGCTTTGACACCGTATAACACAGGCTGTTGTCATGCTTTCAAATAGATTACAATTTTAGAGAAGATTATATATCATATGACATACTTTCTGTAAGGGTTTTCACTTGCTACTGAAGTATATAATAGCAGGGTTAAAGAATATATTTTGCATTTGGGTGCTTTGAATAAGAGTATCCCCATGGGCTAATATTATTTGAATTCTTTTTTTTTAATACTGCAACAATCTAAAGTTTATTACTCACACTGCTTATATACCCCAATCAAAAGGGGAGGGCAAAAGACTTCCCTCCCATCATACAAGGAACAAACAAGCAAAAGTACTCTCTTACATCTCAAAACACCTAGTAACCACACTCTAAGTCAAACAATGTAGTGATTATTTGAATTCTTAATCACCAGGGAGTGGCACTATTTAAAGAGGATTAGAAGTATTAGGAGGTGTGGCCTTGTTGAAGTAGGTGTGGCCTTGTTGGAGGAAGTGTGTCACTGGGAGTGGGCTATAATGTTGCAAAGAGCCAAATCACTCCTAAGTCCCTCTTTTTATCTCTGCCTGTGGATCAAGATGTAGCTCTCAACTTCTTTCCAGAACCATGTCTCTCTCCTGCCATGCTTCCAACTAAGATGAGAATGAACTAAACCTCTGAAACTGAAAGCAAGGCACAAATTAGATGCTGTTTTCTTTTTTTTCTTTTTCATTTTTTTTTTGCAAGAAATGTTCTGGTCATAGTGTCTCAACATTAGAGCCGTAATTAATATACCATGTCAGATAAGAGCATCTGTCTCTTATTTAAAATAGACAGATTGTATTCTGTATTGCTTCATAATCGACATAATATGTTTCTTTCCAGTGTCAGCAGGTATATATCTTACATATTAAAGAATTTTCTGTCACTGTAAAAACTATCCAAATTTTTCTTTTGGCTATATAGGTAGAAGTCTCTAAAATGCATTAAAAATCACATAACAGATTTTACATATATAATTAATGTATATCTAATTATGAATTCTTTTCACATATATGCTGTTTTAACATATCCATACAATTATATGTATGGCTGGATTAATTACTTCCTTTGAATTTTTCTGTAATAGTTCATTATGAAAGAAGGTAGAAGAGAATCAATGTCTAAATATTATATGTGCTCTAAGATCTGCAACCACAAAACAAGAGCATAAAATTAGCCACACATACTTTATTTTTTTAGTAAATGAATTGAATTATTATTGATATAAAATATATACAATAAAAATTTGTTGTAAACATTCTCAGTGTACAATTTAGCAGCCTTAGGTACATTCACACAAATGTATAACCGTACCATTATTCATTGTTGAAACTTACTTATCATCTCAATTTGTATCTCTGTCATCACTGAGCAATAACCCTTTTCTCCACTTCAATAACTACTAACCACTAGACTACTTTCTGTGCCTATGAATTCCATACCCTTGTTTCCACATACAAATAAAACCATGTGATATCTGTCTTTTGTATATGACTTATTTCACTTCCCATAATATTAGCAAGATTTATCCATATTGTAGCATGCACTGGAATTTTACTTTTAAGGATGAAAAATAGTCTTTGTTGTACCATATATATTCATGTGCTGATAATATTTCATTGTTCCTATCTCTTGACTCTTGCAAAATAATGCTGCTTTGGTCATTGGGATGCAAGTATCTGTTTGAAACTTTGCTTTCTAATTTTTGGGTATCTATCCAGATACTGAATTATTGAATTTTATGGGATTCTTTTTGGTGGGGCAGGGGAACTATTCTCATCAGGATTTTGATTAAAATTGCAGTCATTTTGCAAATATATCTAGTGGGTATTGATAAGGCAATTTACTTGATGATGCACATAAAGAAATATTACTCATATAGGAACTCAATTTTTTTATACTTTTCCATAAGTCTGCATTATACCCTCTCTTCCCAAGGCTTAGAGACTATCAAGGAGAGGAAAACAGAATGGTTCTAAGAGTCAGAGACAGAGAGGACCAGAGAAAAAGTGACGTCTGGACAAAAGAGGACCATTGTAGTAGATGAATTTTTTTTGTGTGTTTTTTGTTTGTTTTACTCTTTGCTTTTTGAGGAGGCCTGCCACCCAGCTCCCAAATAAATTACACATGGAGTCTTATTCTTACTTATGAATGCCTGGCCTTAGTTTAGCTTGTTTCTTGCCAGCTTAAATTATCCCATTTATCTTTTGCCTCTGGGCTTTTTTTCTTTTTCTTACTTCTGTGGATCTTACTTTCACTACGTGTCTGGCTGGGTGGCTGGCTCCTTTTCTCACTCCTTCCTTTCTCTCCCTCTCTCTTTTTAATTTCTTTATAAATAATACCATTCAAAATTTCCACCTTCTCCCCTCCTCCCATTTTCCTTCTGCTCCCCCACTCACCCTGCCCCATCCCCCACAATACTTTATTTAAAGAAGAAATTATTAAGTTAAAGATAACACAAATGAGTATTATTTGAAGTTATAATCTATTGTCTTCATAAAACATACACACATTTATTTTCTTTGTTAAAATCTGGTAGTTATGATGACTTGATGACATACTAGGACCACTACCATATGATTACCACTATCATTATCACCATTATCATCTTCATCACTAACATCTGAGCACTAAATTCTTCATGCTCTTTATCTTATAATGGAATTCTCACATCAACATTAGAGAACATGTGTGATCTTTTCAGCATTTTAAAAATAAAGCCATTAATATTCAAGGAGGTTAATTAATTGGCCTTATCACATTCAGGTTGGTAAATGCAGGATTGAAAATTCAACTTAAGTGTATAAGAATTTAGCATTAATGAAAATAAGATAACATTATCCAAAAATGTGAGGAAAGAACAACAAGGGCTACAATGAAAGTTTGATGGAAAAAAATCTCCATTTCTGTACAAAGGAATTATATATTATTATTTTGTGCTTCATAAGTTCCTAAGAGTTTTAACATGACATGTTAAATTCTAGATTATTTGTGGCAATTAATGCTGAAGTATTTGAGAAAAATAAAACTTCACCATACTTTCAAGCCTCATGACAGCATTTATACTGGGTATATATGAATTGGGCAATTTTCAATAATAAACAAAAGAAGCATTGCCACAAGAAATATCATGGTTTTATACATTACCTAGCTGTTCACCATGATTGAACTTTAGGAGTGCAGTATGAAAAGATAGAAAAAAACCTAAAAAAAAAAAACCAAAAATGTTAGGGTCATCCAAGATGTCCAGCCTTGCCTGTTTTATCACTTATGAAATCAAATATATTAACTCTATACTTATAAAAATTCAGTCAAAATATATATCAGGTCAAAATACGCAATTTAGGAAAATTCAGTTGTCAAATTAAAAATTACCCCTTCCTTATGTAATAGGTAGATTTTAAAAATGAGATGTTCTAAAATGCTGAATTTTAACAAATTAAGCACAATTTTTGCAAATACAATAATGATAGCACTTATTTGTAGCTCATGATTTAGCACTGAGTTCTGGCCGCACACATAATAAACTCCATAGATATCTTGAGAGCACTTTTCAATAACTGTAAATGATTCTCAGGAAGAACAGAAGGAACATCAAAAAATTTGGCAGCTTGAATTCAGAAAAAAAAGTGTCCATATATTTGCAAATGCATTTGATTGTTCCTTCATAACTTAAATGCGCAATCATAAATGGAAATGGAATCCACAATATACCCATGTTCTGTATTTATAAAAATTATTCCTAAGTCTAGTATATTCCAGTTTCTTGTCTAACCCTTCTTGTGGAATGAAATATTAAAGAGATTTTCAAAATACTCCATGTGAATAGCCAAAGAAAAGATTGCCCTGGGAAAAAATTAGACAAGAAAAGATGACGGTTGAATATGGTTGCAGTCGTGTGGAGGATATAGTGAAGAAGCCACAGGTGAAAGGGTTGTTTTCGGCTGGCCTTAAGCCAGTAAAAGGGTGACAGGATGCAGATATCAGGAGGTAGACCAATAGGGGACCAGAAGTCACTGCTATTCAGTTATTCCAATGTTTGCAAGTATTTTCTTTAATTGGGTCATCAATTTATACTAAGTGGAGCTCCGTTAAGAGAGTTGATGGTAGGTGGATATTCTACCCACTTTAATGTTTATATTTAAGATATGGATTCTAGGTTATTTCAGGGCTGAAAATAGTATATGTGTGCATTTATTTGCAAAAACAGAATTAATTCATAATCTCAAGTTTTCCAAAATAAATCTCCTAAGTAAAGAGAGGTAAGAAAACGTCATAATGTTTAGTCACACTGGAGGCTCGCTGGCACATATTTAATAATCACAACAATGTTTGATGCAGTGCACAACATATTTTGTACCCAATACGCTATAATTATCATTTTCTTGGGCACATTTATAAACGTTTATTATATAACAAACATAATTTAAAACACATTATATTCTCTGTCCTAGTTAATCCTTATAACATCTCAACACATTCTTCTCATCATCATGAGTTTGCACAGGAAGATGAGAAAGTTTTAAGGCTACCAATTAAGGCGATGAGACACTGTCTCATTCTTGATAGCAGTTGTACTCTATTAACTTCCTCACCAGCTTCTCAGGGGAAAAACTAGCTTCCAGATTCTCTGTTGCAAAGAGAAATGTATTTTTATAAAGTAAATTGAATGTTGATGCGTCTGTTTCTGTTTTACCATCCTGTTTAAGAGAGAAGTAATGAATACAATGACACCCATTAGCCTAACATGATGGATGGTTCTTAGTCCATTTATTTGTTTTGACTATATTTGTGAAGCTCCCATGGATATCAAAAAGCCCCAAATAAAGACAGCTATGGTGGTTGAGAAAAGTTGATTGGCCGGCAATAAGGATATGTCTGCTTTGCTCTTCCCCTCTTTTCAAGCGCTTGACTTTTTTTTTTTTAATATTTTTAAATCTCATTTAAAGCTTATTCAGTGTCACCAAAGGAAGAGATTGATACCTGTTCCCTGACTATCAAACACAGTATCATACATTAATAATTACATTAGATCATGTATTTTTATTAACCAAAGGAAGAGATTGACACCTGTTCCCTATCAAACACACTATCATACATTAATAATTACATTAGATTATGTATTTTTATTAAGTATGTACACATGGGTGTGTATGTGTGTGCATGCATATGTGTGTGCATGCATGCGTGTGTGTGTGTGTGTGTGCATTTCAGAGGAAAACTTGTGGTTCCTCGTACTTGAACTCTAGACATCAGACCTGGCAGCCAATACCTTTCACTATTGATCCATTTTCCTTGTTTAAAGTTGTATATCTTGAAGTAATCCTTATATAATATAAAATGATACTTTGGAAATGAAGAATTTAGTGACATACAAAGGTTTGGCAAGGTTGTGCAGTCAACACTGCTTTCGGACTGCCAAATACTGCCATTTAGAACAAGAATTTCATGTTCAGTAAGAAGTCCACCCTTGATGCAGTGGGAGAAGCTAGGTCCTATCTCAACTTGATGTGTTCTGCATTGATCAAGCCCATGGGAGGCCTGCCCCTTTCTGAATAGAGATGGAGGTGTAGATTTAGAAGGGTGATATATGTGCCATGGGAGGGACTAGAAAAGGGCGAGGAAACTGTGGTTGGTATGTAAAATAATTGAAAAATGTTAACTAAATAAAGTAATAACAACAACACAATCACACAAAAAGAAGATTTTCTCTCCATTTTCCATTTCATAACCCTTGGAACTACCAGCCTGCTTCCAATTTCTAGCATATCAGATCTTTTAAGTCCACATATTTTTATTAAATACAAATAATAGGGAGCACAGACATGTAAAAAGAACACCGTTCCAGATAAAATCTTATACACAATACATATTTTCATCCAAAGAATGATCTTAGGAAAAGGTAGAAGCAGAGAGCTTCAATAACTTGTACACAAGAACATATGCGCTACAATTCAGGGGTAGATTTATCTCATTTATCGCATCTCATTGTCAGTAGGGAATCTTCTACCAGCAAAACAGACATAAGCAGAACTGTAATTTTCTTGAAAACTTGTGTGCTTTTGCAAGTTGATTAATGCTAGAACATGACATATCCACAGAACAATGAAACAATAAATGTCAATTGCATACATATGCAAACTGGTTTCTTGACATTAGAGAGAAATAGAGTCAGCTAGGAATGATTAAAGAGGGACAGAATGCAGGAAAGCCAATACCCTACCCAATGTAAAGTTCAAAATAAAATACTATTTTGTGATTTTTTTTTGCAGCCAAGATACTCATTCTGAATTTTTGCTGCATAAAAATGAAGAAAAAATGTGTTTCAACTTAAATACATTTTGCCTTGAGGAGTTTCAGACAGTTTGAACTTGAAATGCAGCCTGTGAATGAATATTTAATTTTACTTTTCTTATAAGTGAAGTTGAATCACTTTTGCAAGTCTGAGGGTGACAGTTTCAAATTTCAGCTCAGGCAGGCAATCAACAGAGAATAATATTACAGCAGGGGAAAAAGTTGGTGATTCAGTAATGACATTTTAATGTTACAGAACAGAGTATTGGTATAGAGATTTGCAATCCCTTGTGATAGCTTTCTGTTGACTTAACAATCAATACCATCATAACAATAAAACTATGCAAGTCTCTAGCTATAGGCAATGCCTAAGAATGAGGACGTGTCCATCACTTGTTACAGCCTTCCAGGTTTTCCCACACAGCAAAGTGTTTTTAGTGCATTTAATATGGCATTAGAAAGCAAGGCATAGACATTTAAAATATTGAAAAAACTATTTCTCCCTCTCGGCTTTATTTATTAAAGTAAAGATGGTTTTACTGAACATGTTTTAATGTTAGATTCTATGACTATTTTGCATTTTTATTTTAAAGTTGAATAACTTCAAATACCAGCGAGGGTATCTTACCATCATTAAGCATTTATTAAGCCTTTTCATTGTGTGGCGCCATCATGTTAGAGTCAAAATTTAAGCAGACATGGTCTCTGTCCATTAGAAGAGCTTGGTCTATAACCTGATCAGTGACCACAAATTGGACCCTGCACTGTCTTTACTTACTGAGTTTCAGTGTAATGACTATAAAGGTCTGATCTTTGCTGTTAATGATGTTTATGAATTGATCTTCCTTATACTCTATAAGCAGTTTCTCATTTCTGGCAGGCTTTGCTGCTTGCAGGGAACTTGAAAATGAACTGTTTTTGTGTACATCTTACAAGGTAGGAGGAAAGATTGAAAAATAGCAGTAATCTGCAGCTTTCCAGATATAGAAGGGGTATGATCATGAAAGATTTTCTAGCATTGTTTTGTATCATACTTTAATGTTCAATACAAACAAACTTACAGATTAACCAAAGACAATGTGAAAATTGGAATCCCCGATCCCTTGAAAACAACTTCTAGCCATAATTTGTTCATTTTACAAAGGTTTATAGTAGATATCTACTTGCTAAGAATAGAGAACACAATGAAGCATGCTGTCTACCCTCAAGGAATGCATAATATAAAAAGAAAATAGTAAAAAGTTACAAAAGCTTACTATAAGACCAATGCAAAGCTAGAGACTCTACATATGTCCAAGGGCTATATGAAATTACAGATTTCTCTGCTGCTTCAGGCAAAGTCTGTCATGATAAAGAAAAAGAGAAATAGGATTTGAAATGTGAGTAGGATTTTGTCAAGCTAAGAAAGGTCAAAGGGGTGCACTAGAGCATTAGGACATTGTTAGCAACTGTGTATCTATCTCAAAACATAGAATGCATCGCAATTATACATGATAAAATATGGCAATCTTGCAGGATTTATAATTCAAATCATAAACCCAGAAAAGAATTTTAAGGTTTCATTCTTGTTCTAATAAGGTGTTTCAATTTAGGCAGCAATTGAAAGCCAGCATTGGAAAGAAAATATTTGAGAGTGGATAAAATGTGTAGATATTTATGCAGTATTTTGCCTCAGAATTCTCCTGACTTAGATGCTGTGTTAATATCTTCTGTTTTAAATTTTAGAAGAGAAATTTTGCCCTCTATATTTGCTAGTGATATATTTCCATCACTTTTGTTGAATATTCAATATGCTATGTAATAATTCATTGCAGTGCAGGTGAGTTTACATATGTTGATATTCTCTGCTCAAAAAGCTTCTGTTTATGCAAGTACCAATAATATACAGTTACTGCTACATAATGTACCAATTAGAACGTTATAGGCTCAAGACCACAACCATTTTCTGTAGGTGGATTTTTTCGTTGGGACCACTGGTCAGATCTTCCTCACTAGCCATCACCCAAATAACCATACAAAGATTTATTATCAATTATGAATTCTTGGTCCAGAACTTAGGAGTATTACTAAACTAGCTCTTGCATGTCAAATTAACCCATATTGATTATCTACACTCTTCCACGTTGCAGTATCTTTTTCTAGTGTGGTATGTATTCCTTGCTTCTGTTTGTGTCTGGTTCATGATGCCACGAGCCTCACTCTCTTTTTGTCTGAGTTCTGTTTAACCATTCTCTGCCTAACTATTGGCCAGCCAGCACTTTATTAACCAATGAGAGTAATACATATTCACAGTGTACAAAAAGACTGTTCCACAGCATTTCCCCCTTTTTATCTTAGCTTTGTAGGTCTTAAGTTTTATGTCTAATTTACCTTTTATCATAACTAAGGAAAACTTTAAGTCTGATCATTTTGTCTTTAACTCCATCAAGACCCCAGAAGGGTATAATATTGCCTAAAAACAGGTATATCTCACTGCCTGGATAATCACACAATCTTCTACTGTAACTTTGGAACATCCATTTTTGGCTTATAGACCTAGTCTGTCTGACAGACATTTCAAAGAAACAGGGAATTTAGAAGACTGTCCTACTTTGTCTTGACGAAATTAGGCAGTCAATTTCTTTTGCATCCTGCTAATCCAGTTTGGACAATATACTGTAAGAAGTTGAGAAATGGGTTTAATTTTGTCATGAAGTAAGGAAACTCCAAATTGAGTGTCTTCTTTGAAGAAAATTGATTCTGCCAGGAGTACACATATCTGACTGCAAAGAAAAGCCTTATGTTATTAAAACATTTTAAATGTCATATTCTGTAGGACACTTAGGTGTTTGTAGATCACCTATCTAACTAAATATATTTTTAACTGTGAAAACCTACTTAATATGACTAAAAGTTTGATTATTATAGATGAATAACTACTAAAGTGTATTTCTTAATTATACATTATATTTTTAAAAGAGCAGCATAGACACAATACCCAAAACAAGAGTGGAAAAATTTTACAGTATAACAAATATAACTTTAACTTTTTATCAATAATCCATAACCAATACTAATGCAAATATTTTGAGGTTAATAGTCATGTTTAGATTAAGGTAGATTAAATATTCTACTTCTTTCCCTATAATTTCTGCATAATAGTCCCACTTTTACCTTTAGAAAGAAATCTTTGAATTTAACTCTTTTGTTTAGTTCTTTTCTTACTATTACCAATAATACCTTGTAACTCCCACCCCTAAATGATGACAAACCCATCTTTTGGGAATGTGGGCTGTGTTTTCTCTTGGCTCCTTCCTGTTGCCTGTTGGCATTGGCATTTTGGGAGAGACATGAGAAATCAAGATAATTGTTAAGACTTGGAGTATTCTATAAGGATGAACCATCACAGCCAGTAGCATTGAAGTTGTTATTGATGTAGACCTCTGAGAGGAATGCAAAAGAGGTATTCTGAGAGGCTGCATCACATAGTCCAATATTTTTTTATTGATATCTGGTCTCCTTGCTCTGAAAATAATTAAACTTTTAAAATTAATATACATATTTGCATTAATACAAGTATAGAATGTGTGATGTACACAAGATTTTTTCATTTATATCTGTAGCAAGGATTTTCAGGGGGTCTTCCTCAATCAAAGCTGATTATCTTCAACCTTGAATCAATCCATAGCCTTTTGTTTTCTGTGAGAACAAAACCTCTTCCCCAAAACAATACAACTTTTGACTTACATTTTTAAGTTAAGACATTTTTAAAATATGGAGATTGATTTAATCCAGCAGGCTCTATAATCTAATATGTATTTGCAGATTTCACATTACATGGCTTTTTTGTTTTATATTTCTTCACTACTTTTTAAGAACTTTTATATTTTTAAACTATTTTTTATTCTATGACTATATAGTATTTTTCTCCTTTCTTTATCAACCATACACACACACACACACACACACACACACACACACATACTATAACTGTTTAGAGATTTCTTCCATATGGATCTGGCTTTACTGAGCATTGTATTGTTCTCTGGTCACATAAAATAAATCTTAAACTGCTATGTGAACTGCCTGTGTGACTTATCTTAGTGCATGGTGATAGTGCATGGAGACTGGTGGCTGCTTCCATCCCTCAGGCAACTGTGAGAAGTTTCTCAGTACCAAAGTTGGCAGAGACTGTAATATCAGGAAGCCAAGTTTGGCTCCATTTTTGTATATTTGAAATATTTTCTGAATATGCATGTGATTCTGTATTACTCACCTGCCATTACAATACAGGAGAAATTTGTTTCAATGATTTGGTTACTATGAACATTTATCTCATGATATTAATTTCTTGGAGTGTTTTTTATATAGTCTATGGGTTATGAGAAAAATAAACCATACTCAAGTCATGTTTGATGAAATATAATACATATTTTTAGTTAAAATAATTTGACCATAAAAGATAGGTCTTAACCTTTATAGTCATATGATTTTATAGAATAGCCCATATAATATAAGCATGAGAACAAGGTCGATAATTTAAAATTTTCTTGTAATAATATAGAAACCTAAAATCAATACAAGGTTAATGCCAAATTCAAAGTGGAAATTAATGTGCGATGAAGAGGTATTAGAATAATAAAGTTTGCATGGAGCTAATTCCTTACTTGGTTACAGTTTTTAAAATATATGTTTAAAGAAATTTAGTCACATTGCACAATTGCAATCCTCTAAGAGTCAGTTTTGAGTAGCAGCCCCTAGAATGAGTAACACGGGAGAAATGAGGTAACATCCCAAAGATGCACAAGCTTGCAGTCATACCACTTTGTGACACCTGACACACCAAGTCAAGGAAGCAAGAAAACCCAAAACTTCTTTGATTCTTTTTAAAGTTTTTGTCAATCTATGTCATTTTTGCTGTCAGATTACTTTGTTTTGTCAGAAGAGGTACCACTGCTTGCTAAGACAGTCATCCTTTCCAGGTGACTTGATGTCACAGTATAAATAAAGAAAATATCCTGCTTACATAGTTATCCAGAAGTGAATGTGCCTGCAGAAGAGGGATTCAATGTATTTATTATTTGATCAGTATGCCTATTTAGTTCTTTGGACACATAATATTACTTTTAGGTCTGCTTGGTATTTTAATTTGTCATCAAAGTAGATGGATAACTAGCTCTAGTGATATCTGAATCACTGGTGAGAAAAGGAACTTTATACTACTATGTAAATTTTGCTTAAGTCTATCACCTGCAATCATGATGGAGCCATTTAGAAAAGGATGACATCGTTCATTGCTGCTGTAAATATGGAATAGGAGACAAAATATAAAGCTCATAATAGAGAGAAAAAAATTAGCTCAGAATCACTCTGTACTGTTCCCTAATGCCATTTAATGAATTCCTTATGACACAAGAGAATATTTGACATTTGAGAGCCAGCAGAAGGTCTAACGATGATTCACAGAATGATGAAACAGAATTTAAGATGGCTTCATCCCTGATGAAGACATGGTGTAAAATATTCGTACTCATGAATCTCTTACTTATGGAGGACATGCCTCCTAGGAAAGCAGTGGAAAATTTGACAAATAAATGACACAAATAATTTTTCAGAGTGCCCATCAATTTTAGATGGAATAGCCATTAAAATGTTCCTTCAATTAAAAAAAATAAAAATGTAATTTGTTTCACTTTCACCATTTAAATTTGGCTTTCATACTATTGAATTTCTTCTTCTGTTTTGTTTTAAATATAGAAGTCCATCACAATCCTTCTCCTTTAGAAAAGATACCACATATCAGTTAATTCAGTTGATAGAAACAGTGATATCTAAGAAAGTTTTTAGACGTCTATATTATTGTATTCCAGATGTTATCTTTAGTGAACAGTTCTTCAGAATTTTAATACAATCTGTGTAGGCAAGCTGCGGACACAGAGAGAACTTTTTTGTCCACTTGTAGTTGGATAGTACTAAAATAATAATAAAAATTGAAATGTAGGTTATAGATATAGAGTGAAAGAATAGAAAATATTTAAGAAAATTCTAGATTCCAAATATTTTGGCCCATCTTATGTTTCAACTGACACAGTCTAAAGTCATCTGAGAATGGTCTCAGTTGACATATTGTCTAGATTAGATTGAACCATGGAGCTTGGGTTGACTGTTAATTGATAGAGGAGATCCCATCCTTTTATGAACAACACTGTCCACTGGGCAGGTAATTCTGTGCTATATAAGACATGTAGCTAAGCGTTACTGGGAATTGTGCCAGAAAATAGCACTTCTCCATGGATTCTGCTTCAGCATCCTGTTCTTATTTCTGTCCTACCTTGCCTCCCTGAGAGACTGGAACTTCTAATCTGTAATAAGGTCTTCCCCTCCAGAGTTGCTTTCAGTCAGAATGTTTGTCATAGCAAAAGACATTAATATTTATTGTCTGTAAACTAAATTTTAAAAGCTAATAATAGGGTGCTTAATAATGTCTATTTTTTATTAGATTTTCACAATGCTGATAAAATACCAGCCTGGGCTATATGAGCTGTCTCAATACCAACAATAAATAAACAAACAATAAATCAGCATTTTAAACTCTTTCTAGAAGAAAGCTACCCTGCAAAATATAATATTGTAAGCCTATACCATTAGAATACCATTATAAAACAATTATTTTTATCTTATTTATTTAAAACACAAAAAAGAAAAAGAAGTCTCCTTAAGTTCCTTTAATTTCCTCATTTTTGTTTGAAATGACAGGAGTGGATTCTTCTTTGTGAGTCAACAGTACTGCATTATAATTAGAAAATACATGTTTTGTTTTAAATATAGAAGTCCATCACAATCCTTCTCCTTTAGAAAAGATACCACATATCAGTTAATTCAGTTGATAGAAACAGTGATATCTAAGAAAGTTTTTAGAAGTCTATATTATTGTATTCCAGATGTTATCACCTCAGAATACATGTGTAAGTTAATTCCACATGTTCGCTACTATGACTTTTACTGCAACAAAAAGTGTGTGGAAAAACCTTTGACTTATTTTTCTTTTTTCTTTGTATAGAAACCTTGTAGTGACATTGCAAGCTCACATGTTATATATCACTGAGAAATGTCCAGAAACTAAAATTAGAAATCACAATAGTTTTCATAATATCATTAATCTGTTATGTCACAAATTTAGTAATTTATCCTATATGCACTAATAGAATTTGAAGAGAAGGCAGTGCTTATGAATCAAAAGTTCTTTTATTAAAATAGTTATCTATTTATTTTTTGCAGATAGGTGTTTTGATTGTAGGTGTGCCCATATACCACATTGTGTTGGGTGCCCAGAGAGTGTAGGGAAGGGGTAACAAGATATTCAGATGGTTATGAGATATTATGTGATCCTAGAATTCAAACATGAGTCCTGTGAATGAGCAAACAGTTTTCTTTACTGCAGAGCCAAACCTTCAGCCCAAATCCACAGCTCTTATTTTTCACTCTATTATGCACATTAATAACACTTTTCATGCTGCCATTTCACTCAGTAAATCTCAGGAGAAATTATTATCAATTTTCCACCCAGTCCCACGGGCTATGTAATTAACAAATTTCTTCTGAAGTTTTGTATGTATATACTTTCAACAATGCTTCAAATGGCAAAATCAGCATCAGTGTGAATAACAGATTTTCTAAGTAGCTCAAGGGCACTCAGTTCACAAGACTAGTTAACTAAAACCAGAGTGCTCTCTTTCGTCATCCTTGACACACTGATTTTTAACATTTTATAAAGCTAATGTATATGTATTGTATTTGTTGAACACTGTAGTATATCTATATATAATGTTCAATATATAATGCTATATATAGTATAAAATAATAATGGTGATCAAATACAATGCAAATACATCAACTTTATAAATATATATTTATAATATATGTGTGATTTAAGATATATATTGAATATTTCACGTGTAGGCTATTTTTCAATTAAAAGATTTGATTTGCGGCATAGGTAAACAAGGGAAAGAGTAAGTAGAAGTAAATCTCTTCAGAATACTATTTCTAGGCTCCTAGCTAAAATTACCTTTTGGGACTTATATTTGTAGTATGGCATTTTAAAAGACAGTAAGTAAAAGAAGTAATAAAAATTTGAATGGTCTAAAATTTCTTGTTATTCCCAAATCTATAGGTTTCTATTTTGTCTCTCTCCTTTGTATTTGCTTTTAGGTATTTGGGTCTGACATATCCTTCAGGAAAAAAGCAAACAACGATGAAAAGAAAAATGTTCCCTCAACACATAATTCCATTTGTTGTTCTTTAAGTGAACTCTTGCCATGTGACATTTGAGAATGGTATCCTTGATGCCTAAATCTCAAAATTGCTCTGTTCTCATATTTTGATTTTGTTGATTGAAAGCAACTTTTGGGAACTTAAGAGTCAACCTAGGGCTCAACTGAAGGAGGTATTTTTTTTCAAGGTGAACTGACAGCTCTTTCTTTGATGTTTGGGCTATTATATTTGTTTACCTCAAATGAAATGAAGCACTAACATTCAGTTTTATTTCCTTTCCGTGTATCATGGTTGAACCACCCATTTAATACTGTGGAGATGCATCTTCAGACGAATTATGGCATGAACTATGTGAAAATTAATAAAAAATATGATTATAGGAACCCACATTCTTTAGTTATATTGTAAAATGTTGACAGATTTTGTGGGGATTAGGGCTGGGGATATGACTCTAGTAGTTTAGTGTTCTTGTAAGCAGAGATCAGAATCCAGTGCCTTTATAAATGTTTAGGCACATAATCTATAATACTAAGACAGGAAATGGGAAGAGAGTAGGATCTTGCTAGCCAACCAACCTGACTGTATTTCAAGAGTAAGTTATAAAGACATTAGGGAAGCCAAGCATCAACATCTACTTTACATGTATACATGTGTGTGTGTGTGCGCGCGTACACACACACACACATAATATCTAAGTAAAAAAAATTGATCTGCTTGAATTTTGGACAAGTAACTCACTTTATGGAAATCATACAAAATGAGGGAAATTAAGTAGTATTTTGTATAATTTGAAACAAAATACATGGAATAAGGGCTGATTTGTGTATGCTACTGTTGTCAGAGTTTCCTTGGTTCTAATTCATTTCTGACAATAAGCAGAAACAGTCTATTGCAAACTTGCAATTTTTTAAACATAGGCCAGTTTGTGGTTGTCATGTGTCAAGAGGAGGAAAACATAAAAGATAATGCATAAATTATATAACAGTATGAAAGTGACAAGTATTATCAGCCAGAAATTCACTGGATATAAGCGACTACTAAGAAAATTCCCCGTAAATAATCTCATACAGCCTTGAGAATTTGGAAACATCTCTTTTGGCTTGAATTTGGTCTTGCTACTAATTGTACTATTAAGAACTTAATTGCTTGTGATATGAGGCCATGTTCACTATTAAATACAGGACAAATAGTTAATTGTTGGTACGAGGATGTAATTGTAGCTCACTGAGGAATCATTGACATTATGCTCCAAGCTTCTGGCTTCATAACTAATGTGCATAATCCTGAACATTCACAAGAAAGATATTCAATGAGGTAACTGATAGAAAGAATATTTATATCCTACCATTACTGTTTTTAAATGTATAGCTCTGAGAAGCTTACAAATTCATGCCATGCTTGGAGTAACTGCTTGTACTGGAGAATTGGTGCATGAAAGTGAAAATAAATACAGTATAATGAAAATCATTTCACATAATAATTATCTAAAAGAATTGTTCTTGGGCCTCTGAGGAAATAGAAAAGAAAAATGGAGCAAAAATGAGGAAATAGGAATATTTTACAGGGAATGCACAAAATTTGAAATAGTTTGAATGAAGCAATCTTAGTTCTGGGTATTACTTGTGATGTTTCCAAACATGATCTCATTTGAAGCGCAATGTTATGGATATATAATCATCATAAATAACTATTTCAACAACAACTTTAGTTTGAGGCATAAACGAAAACGGCCTTTCAAATTGGTATTTAAGTGTTAGCAACAAAAGGAATAAGTACATTTAACATTCTATGGGATATGAACAATTTTAAACCTTTTGAACAAATAAACCATGTGATTTCTTCAAAGGACCCAAGAAGTTGAGCATCATCCTTGTTTTATAGAAGTAAGTTGAGTCACTCAGAAGGTGAGTAGCTTGCCCTAGGGACATTCAACATGTGTCAGAAGCAGATTTGAACTTCATCAATTTTGTTTTGTAGTTTACCCCGCTATTTACAAGCAAAAAAATCTGTTGTGGCACCAATGGAAAGACAGTACCATGTATAAAACACGGGTTGGTGGTAAGAAATAGAGTAGAGCCCTCGATGGGGAAAGGTGACCCTAATGTTCTCTACCCAGCCACTCATTAAACTGCTCTACCTTTTCAGAATGAAGTATTTCAAGAGGAAGGGTTCTGTGATGGGATATCCTTCTGTATGTTGTGACTATGCGTTGATTTTATTGGTTGATGAATAAAGCTGTTTTGGCCAACATCATCAACTCATCAAGGAGTTAGGGTCTTTTCAGATATCACTGATGAATTTTCTATTGTATTCAAAAGAGATCCATCCAAAGTCACCTGATCAAGAGTCTGCTCTCCCACTTCCTATCTAGCCTGAAGGAAAAGAACACCACTGAACACAGGGATAGAGAAAGTACTTAGCAGGACTCAGTGCTTTGTCATAGATTATTGATCACTGCACAGTCAAGTATACTTTTCTCCAAGTGTCATTCTCTTAAAGCCTTCTTGTCACAAACTAGAACTGGAAATTAGTACAATATCATCAAAAATCTAACTATTCTTCTTTTCCCAACATGGTTTGTAACTTTATTTTACTTCGTAATTACGCTTACTATTATTCAAATGTGTAAAGAGAATAATGTAATGACTCAAAATATCATCTAAATTTGATACCTACAAGATATTAAATTTTACTGCTTTAAATCTTCCTTTATTTCTGTTCTCCTCCTTCTTTTTATATTCCCACCCTTAGTCTTATAGTCAAGTTTCCACAGTTATCTTGAGCTTGTCCTTAAATGGTTCGACAATGATTTCTTATCCAGGTGTTCCTCACACCTCTGGACTAAGCAGACATTTGCACTCACACCTTTACTCTCACAGAGACAATATATATACATATATATATATATATATATATATACATATATATGATTTAAAATGAAATAAACCTTTTTTAAGAAAAAGATATTTTACAACATGTATTAAACATATGTAATGATTAGCCAAACTCTTCTTAACTATACTTATGAAAGTGACATAATAGAACGTATTTTTATTATAGTCACCTTTTCTATTCCCCTTTGTCCTCATGTTATCACTGCTTTCTTTCCTCTTCTCAGTCACCCTTCTACTTTCATGTTGTTTAGTTTTACTGTTTTGTGTCTCAGTGAATTTCATTGGAGAATTCTACCAGAGAATGAATCGGGATATTTATAGGACCCTAGACTCTGAACACCTTATCAATGGCTATGTCTCTGTAGAAAATATTCCTTTATATACAACCCATCATTGCCTGCAAATAAATCCCAAATATGGATGTGACCTCATCTGCTTCTCCTTGCTCTAGAACAGTATGTTAATGACCACATTCTATTCACAGTTACTGAGAATACAAGAATCTGAGAAGTGTGTCTTTTCTGCAAGGTAGCATTCCACAGATCACCCACTTCAGCTGGCTCTTATAATATTTCAGCTCCCTTTTCTATGATGTTTCTTAATCCTTGCAGGTTTCAATGTAGAAATATAATGCTTTTGAGGACCAGTGGGAGGACACAGTGGGTTAGGCACTTCCTGTGCAAGCCTGGTAATCTGAGTTCAATCTCTGAAACCAATGTTATTGTGGAAGAAGTAAAACTCTATCAAAAATATGTCCTCTGGACTCCACATATGTCCTCTAGCATGGATACTGCTCCACATATAGACCATTAACACATATGGTTTTGATTAACTACAATTCCCTCTAGAAATATCATAATTTATGCTGGTCTGTTCATTAATTATTTTCCAGTGATGAGTATTTGGAAGAAACCAGGTCAGTTCTCCTGTGAAATGTGGGGTGCCCCACAGTCTGGGCATCCATTAGGAATTAAAATATTATTTATTATACGTTTCTTAATGTGAGCTTCTCTTAAAGGCTACAAACCTTATAATTTCAGACCAATGGTAGTACTTGTTGATAGACTTAGAAGGGTAGGAATAAAAACAGACACAAAGATAATTAGATAGGTAAATAGTTAGACGGACAGATACATAGATGATGGGTGGATGGGAAATAGATTGATGGATAGATAGATGATATAACAATCTTAAAAAGACAAATAGGTGTCAAGAGGTATATTGGCACACAGACAAGATTTTACTTTGATTCCTGTGAAATTATGAACATTTTAATTTCTTGAAACTGATAGTAAATTACAGACAGCTATTTCAATCGCCTAATGGCTTATTTACAAGAAAAAATAAAACAATCTCCATTACATTCATATTCATCATTTGTTAAGTTTAATAGTTTGTTGTCAATGTAAGTATTGTCTACTTCTAGCATGTCATGGTCTCTATATATCCTATACGTTCTTTCAAGTTAATTTATAAGTTCATGGCCTTCAAGTCTGGTGCTTATTTGTTTCTCAGTTCGGCCACCTTGAAAATAAGCAAAGCTTTGCATAGAAAGTCCATTGGATAATTAGCTTTGCTGACCTTGTTTCTTCATAAACTAGATCCCTTGGGAGGTAAGAATGTATTCTTGAAGACAGATGTATCATTAAATTTTTTTTCATTTATTATTATTCTTATTCTTAAATGTCATTGATTAGTTAACATATAGTTCTATTAATTCATTTGTCTTAAAAATAAAGTGATATAAGATCTGGTATGTTCTGGGTAGTATGGCTTGTAGGTAAAATCTAAAGTAATATGTTTGTCACATTTAAATGTAATCTAACAGAGCTAGTCCTTTAAACTAAAAATAGAGTGGAGGAGATTGGAGCTGTGTGTTTATGTGTGGGTGGGGAATTGGGAGGAGTGAAGGGAGAAGAAACTGCTATTGGGAGTATATGTATGAGGGAAGAATAAATGAAAATATAAAAAATTTTCTTATGGCTCATAAACAGATGTAAGAATACCTGTATCTTATTATCTTTTGAATATTTGTTTTCTAGTAAATATACTCTATTAAGTGCTCACACACATATACATATGTATATGTATACATGCATACATATGCATTAGTATTCTAGTCCCACCCAGTAGCAGTAGGGTCATCCAGAGGTAGTGAGAACCAATTCTCATACTATTTTGAATGAGACAGAATTTTCACTTCATTAATAAAACATTGAGAAGAGCAGAGTTACCAGGATCACCCTTAGCTTGGCATGCTCACCTTTTCTTTGTAACCATCTATCTAATTTGTTGTATTAATTTGTGTATATTTCATGTTTTCACCAGAGAAATTCGTTTAATTTGATCATGACCTTATTATTCAAAGCTTAAATGTGACGCATGACCTTTTCTCCTCTGTGGTGTCAGAGAAGGTTGCATCTTAGTCTTGCAACCGATCAATGACTGTCATTCAGAATGAGGCTTTCACCAGTTCTGAGTGGCACTTGGTGGTTATTTATAGCATGACCAGCAAAGCCATCTATCTTTCTTGACAGCTTGCTGTGTTACTAGCCCAGTGTCATGTTTCCTTCTAACACTGCTTGCAAAACGTCTACCTTTTTATTCACTAACATTTTATTTTGTATATTTCTAAACAAAAATTGCATAGGTAATTATTGAAGATTTAATAAGCTTACCCTATAATGATGAACATTTCTTCTTATCTTCAGTAACTCTGTAAACATACATCACCACTCTCAATTTTGAAAAACAAAACCAAATGTATGCTGCTGTAGAAGACCCATGGATTCTTTGCAGTCTTTATTAAATTCATATAGACTGTGGTCATAAATGTATATGATTACACATGATGACAGCTGATACTAAATATATAGAAAAAGTGATAACAAACTAGGTGAAAGAGGATGAAGCATTGTGCCCTACAATGTGATTTTGAAATGAGATTCTTCTGCATAGTCTTTATTGATAATTCTCTCTTATTTTATTCACCTATATGATATCATATATGTACATTGGAGATTTTAAATTGTAGCCAGCAATACATGCACATATGTGTTAGGTCTTGGATACATTGGCAATTCATCATGACTAGAGTGTGTAGAATAAAGGCTGGGATCTGATGGTATGTACTATTAGTATATAAAATCAGTTTAATTCACAAAAATTGATAGGCAGAGAACATGAATGAGGAAAAAATAGATGTGTTTAAGGGGGAGAATGGGTAATGATCAACAACTATACTGAAAGTGCAATAATAAAATCATTTCACAAAGTACTTTTAATAAATGTAAAGAAGAAACTAACTATATGCCGTTTAAGTTAAAATCTCAAATATTTGGAGCAACACTAATTTGACTTGACATATTTTTTTATTATTAGGGGTGGACACAAGGATGGGAGAGTGATCTGGGAGGAATATGGAACAAGTTTGATGGGGCTCATTGTATGAAATTTCCAAATAATAATTATATATCATGTTTGGAAAAAAGAAATAAAAGATATGTCTTAATTGAATGTTGTGTAGCTTGTGTGTGTGTGTGTGTGTGTGTGTGTGTGTGTGTGTTTGTGTGTGTGTGTTCTGGGATTTTAAATCAGTTCGAATATATTTTCTCTTCCTCCAAAGAAGAAAATAATTTAAAAGAAATACAAATTATCAATGGCAAACAAAACTCCCTGCAATACTGTACTTCATTTGGGATATAGCAATCAAAGAGGGTACAGACATATTTTCAAACAATGAAATAAAAAACTACAAGCAAATACCCCTAGTTTTGGGTTTCTGTTTATATTTTCTAAAAATGTAGTTTCTTGTGAAATTCACTGACTAAGCACATGAGCATAGATGTTATCTTTCTGTTAAGTTTTCTGCCTATCTCTATCTATCTATCTATCTATCTATCTATCTACCTACCTACCTACCTTTCTATTTGTCTATCTGTCTTAGATACACAACACACACACACACACACACACAAGTTTCTCTTTTCTTTTTCCAAGTCTATTTATTTCTAAGCAGAAATTATCTAAGCTTTCCATAAAAGTCAGGTTCTCATTAAATTTCCTTAATGTTTTCAGTTAAATGACCCTTATAAACCGTCTGAGAAGAAAACATCTGGAGACATCAAACACAATCCATATATTTGAGTTTCATTTAAGTTTTTCTTTAAACAGAACATGACAAAAAGGCAAATGAAATATCTTTTTTTGTAGTACTCAGTATTTAATGAGGTTTAGTTTCAGGTTTAAATAGAGTTGAAAAGAAGCTAAGAAGAAACATATGAAATTAATGCCACAAAGTGAGAAAATATCTCTTTCCTATTAACTAAGGATAATTATCTAAAAGAGTATGTAGGCTAACTTAGAGACAAGCATGGTTCTCTACAGGCCAGCCTGAAGCATGAACCCACATGCCGGGCAAAAAGTGTCCCAGAGGGTTCTGACCAAAGAAATAATTTTATTCAGATTTCACTTTTACCTACGAGATAAAAGCTTAGCTAGGTCAGATTTCATTGCTTTATACCTAGATTTCTTTCTGTGATTCTGCAAATGGGAGTGTATCTGTGCATGTGTCTGTGAGTGAGTGTGTGTGTGTAAAGCTTTTCTAAATTTTGTGTATGTTGGTTTATTTGTCAAACTGTAGTAGAGCAACTTAGAGATTTTATAGATTGATGAATATATTTAAGACACTGTTTATGACTGCCTCACCTGTTAAAAACCAATAAAATTCTGAAGTTGACCAAATAAACAAAACTAATAACTAAATCACTCATCAGAGAAGTAGATGTGACGTATGTGTAAACATTAAAAATCTGCTAAATCTCAGTGCATCATTTCAAAGATCATGTCAGATTCTCAAAGCCTTGGTTAAGAAGTTGTATGATATTCACTTGGTGTCAAATTAGAAGACAGATAGCTACACTGAGAATTTTACCAAATAAGGTCTTCCAGCACTCAACACCCTGGCCTCCAGAGAAAGCATTCACAGGAGGAAAAGGAAATCTACTTTCTTGGGTTCATTGATAAAATACGAAGACTGAAAATCTCAGGAGCCTTAATGGCAGCAGACATTCTTTTGCAGAGAATGACATGCTAACTTGCGACCTTGCCTTTTCCATGAGAAACACACCCTCTCTTGAAAAGTACAGTAGGATTATGCAAAAAAGGTAGAGAACCTCTATTAGTTGCTGTGTCTTTGTGTTCAGACAGAGGAATCAGAAGCCATTTGTATAACAGTTTGAAGATTTTAAAGTCTGACTTTTTGTGCCTTTATAACAGACACTGGTCATATTTTAACCTACCAAGAGTGTATGTAACTGATAAAGAACCAAGAGTGATTTGGTCATTAAATTCAACAAAATTATAGAAGAAACTGATCATAGAAATATACAGAAATTGCTTTATAGGATTTGGAATGGATTTACACAAATATACACATGCACAGGCACACATATGTTCATCATCATATTATTTAATTATGCTGCTTCTAGAGATCTGTGTGTGCAAGCAATTAATAACATGTAAAGCACTTGCAGAAGCCGTCAGATCAGTTCCCCACACCTATGCTGGGCAGTCCACAATTGCCTGTAACTCTAGCTCAAGGAGCATTTAACATTTCTGGCCGCTGCAGACCTCTGCAATCACAGATCCATAAGGACACACAAACATGTAGAAATACATTCAATCTAAAATAAAATAAACCTTATAAAATATACTAAAAGTCTTTGGATATATCTTTCAAAATGCTATCTCTGTGAGTAGACAGGTGACAGTCTGGTAATAAAATGAAACAGTGCTTACTGTATGGTATAAAAGATATTTCATCAGTTGTACCCTAACATGACAGCTATTGCAGATAGCTCAAAGAAAAGTTATAACATCAAGTTATAAGACAAATTTAGTTTTAGGTTATTTTTCAACAGGAGGTTATTAAAGATTAAAATCTTCAAAATTAAAAAACACAATCAGGATGTCAAAATATGATGCCACTTTTTAAATAATTAATTTACCACTTAAAAATAAGAATGTAGACTGCAATTAATGTGAACCTACTTGTGTTTGTGTACATTTATAATTTAGTCTATGTATCTCAGATTTAATATACTTTATATATTCTGGTATCATTGTATGTGAAAATTGATTAATAGAACTGTGCTTGACCAGTTTGTTTTCTTTAAATGCTTAATCTATCTGAAATATAATTTTGTAAATGCAATCCTAGAATTAATTTTTATTTTCCTCAAGACAGATTACTCATACTTTTATATTAGTAACTTTGACTAAATAATTGGTCCTGCTCAAAGATTAAGCTATCATAAACCTCACATTGAACTCTTCCATGTATGTATAGACTTACATTTGTAACTGTAGGTCTATGTATATATTCTATTGCGTTTCCACAAGTTTTCTTCTACCAATACTGTCTTAGATTTATTATAATAGTTTTATATGATTATCTGATATGCCACTACTTTCCTATGACTATTACTAGATTTTTTTTGAGAATCTTTTTCCATCTAGACAGCTAAGTATCTGTATCTGCGTCACACAATTATTCCTTGTGATTTGTCACTGTTTCAAAATCATCTTTTATGCATGCTTCGAAATACCTCTTCCTTTTGCTTTCCTAGAGAATTCATTTTATCTTTGGTTATAGGATCTCTACCAATTAATGGCCTGAAATTTTTTTAAAAAAACTTTTTAGTGATTCTCTGTGGAATTTATATCATGCATCCTTATCCCACTCATCTCCCTGTCCCCTGGCTCCTGCCCTCTGCCTTGCAACCTCCCCCAAAGAGCAAAATTTAAAACTAAAACTAAACAACCAAAACAGAAATCGCAACAAAACAAAAAATAAAATAAAATTGGCGTGGAAACAGTAGAATAGCTCGGTGAGTCACAGAGTATACCCTTTAGATCATAGACCTTTACTTGCAAGTGTTCATCTCAATAAGTCATTGGTCTGGTTTGAGGCCTCTGGTTTCTGCTACACCCTCCAAACAGGTTCCTCCCTGATACTCCTCTTGGATATCCTCTTGAGCCTTGTGTCACGGAGATACTGTATATTTGGAGCCACAGAAATAGCCCTTTACCTGCTCCAGCAATTCATAGATTAGATGGGAGCTGAGGTGGGCTATCTGGTAATACTGGTTCTGTGCCTGGGTAATAACTGGGTTGTTGATCCTACCAGCTTTCCCTCATAGTCCATGCAGGGGAACTCTCGGGCGCTGCCTAGCATAGCTCACTCAATGTAGCAGATGGCAAGGAGTGGGGGCCAGTTCTGCATGCACAGATCCAAGGCAACCTCACTGGCACTCACACCACCAGGGCCAGCTCTATTGTTTGGCCCAGGTGAGGTGCAGAACTGCTCTCCAGATTACTGCATATGGTGAGGGGCATGACCTTCTCTTCTCTTGCCCCCGACACACGGTCAGCTCTCCAGCCTGTTGTGGGTGGCAATGAGGAGCAGCATATTTTGCTTACCCCTCCCCCCTTATGGCATACCAGGGAGGGAACAGGGGCAACAATAGGCTGAATTTTTAATTAGGAAATCTGGTACATTAGCATTAGAATTCTCTTTAGAATTTCATGTGCGTCTTGAGAGGTTAAATCTGTTTTGAAGTGATTTTATGTCACAAGGTTCCTTATGGATTTCCCTGTCTATATATCTGTCTATGTATCAAGCTTCATTGTCTTGATTCCCATTGTTTAAATTTGGGTCCTTTCAAATGAGGAACGGATGTCAGTGATGTTCAGTGTCAGCACTTGGGAGAAGTGTAACTCACCCCTCAAATCACAGCGGTTTTAAAACCATCAGTTTGCAGTTGTGAAACATGTTGGATACTGCGGCTCTACGTCAACATAGCTATGATTCTGCCTCACAAATCCAACCTGTTTGACTCTGCTTTCATAAAGAAATCCCGCAGCATATATACACACAGTCAGAATCTTCCTGGGATGGGAAACCTTCCTTTTCATAAAGGGCTCCCTGATCTTGGTGAACTATTTATTCATCACAGAATGTCCACTCATCCTTTTTTCCTTAGAAATCAAACTGAACAACTGCTCTGTGGACTCAGAGGAGCACAATTTGGAGTTAGTGATAGATGTAAATGGTGTTTTCTGGAATTCACTGAATCTTTTGGGGATATTGTGTTCAGACAGTAACTCATCATTCACAGGAATACACTTATTTTACTCTTTCACAAAAGGAATCATAGCACTTCTTTTGCATATGACCAAACAATTTATGAAATGGACACTGGCAATCCAGGTATGGTAAATGACAGAAAATCATATTGTCATGTCAATTTGATAACAATGCAGCACTTCATTTCTTAGGCCTAATTAATGTATACAACAAATTGCACACAAAAATTAATGATAAAGATATATACAACTCAATTGTTATACAATTGCCTCTCTGTTTAAATGGGATTACTCCTTTCAGAACATTATAAACTTAACTGAGTATACAACTAGTCAAAACCCTAAATATGTATATATATGGTAACTGAGTTCTGCAGTGTACTGATTATGTACTTAGTTCATATATTTGACTTCATATAATTCTTCTCTAATTATATTAAATTTTTCCTCCAATATGTGAATTCCCAAATCTTAATGTTGATAAATATGAATTCAGACTTTACAGGTTGTTATGTGTACATGGTAGAGACACAGGAAAACATTGTGGAAGAAATTTAATAATCTATTTTTTTACATCACAACATACTGTTTTATAAATATTATAGTTTATTATTGGAAAAAATTTCCTTACTGCCTGAGAACAGTTGAAAATTCTGAGAAATAATTCATCAACATTTAAGGATAAATTTCACAGACAGTAGTAGATGGTAGAATTTTGCAAGAAAACGTCATGGATTGATATTTAGCTTTAGACATACTTTCATGACAGGGTATTCTGTTCAAAAGTCAACAGGAGTAAAAATTGGAGAGCGGGAAAGGTAGAGAACCAGAAAACAAAAGTAGCTTCAAATTTTCCCCAAGTCATACTTCAACTTTTCAAGAACACTATTTAACTGTCAGCACTGAACAGCTTCAAATCCATCATCTTTCTTTCTGTTTCACTTTTCCTGCAGAATGGAATTATTTTAAAGTGACAGTACCAGTGTTTCAAAATTTATTTTGTGAACACATACATAACACAATGCAGGCATATTTTACATGCAATATTACCATAGATATGTAAAGGTTACATGTGCATATCTAGGAATCCTTCAGTCAACATGTAACAAATACTGTGTAGTTAATTCCACAAAACAAAGTGAGTATTTCTGC
>PVIU01016585.1:0-44578 GCA_004026605.1 Ondatra zibethicus | reverse complement strand
GTAGAAGTGTGCCTAACCTGTTAACATAGTCTTCAGTAATGAAGTTTCCAGTACTCTTGTAAAGAATACAGTTGGAATAATCCAGCTATTTTAGCTTCTCAGTGTTTAGCATTATTTAAATATAGTTGTATGCATGCTGCCAAGAAGTGAAGAGTCTGTTCTCATCACTTTGAGCCCAGTTATGTTTTTGCACATAGATACTCAGTTCTAGGCACTGAGACTTGAGATGACTTTTCACTTCAGTAAGGTAAGTGCCTTATTCCTTTTACTGCACATGCTGGCCAGTTTTTCATGTTACTGTAGATGATAGACTACAAATAGAAGCACTTGCAATACCCAGCAATAAGATGGTTTTAACTTCCTTATTAAAAAAAAAATAGGTAATAGGATTTGTCTCAACTCTCCTTTGGTGTTAGTTTATATTTTCTTTATTTCTCCTATCATCTATAACTGCCTTAAAATATTACCATCAAATAAAAAGGAATGGAAAAGTTGAAATGACAGTTGTGATTTATCGTTCTCTGCTTTCAGATGATCACAGTCGTGTTAAACTGCAGAGTACTGAGAATGATTATATTAACGCCAGCTTAGTTGACATGGAGGAGGCACAAAGAAGTTACATCCTAACACAGGCAAGTGGTGCGGTGCTGGGCAGATGCCTGCAGAGTAGAGCTTGGCTGCTGGGCTTTACAGAAAGCTAAATGTGTGTAGTGACATTGCAAATGACATGCTATTTTTAGTTTTCTCATTCTGAAATCAGTTGCATCATCATAGTTTTGGAACTTTAAGTATATTGGTAAAAAGTAAGATTGTTTGTATTGTTACTGTTTTCAGTGGAGGAAATTCTTCTGAAATGGCTTGGTGCAATTCTCTTCAGGTAAATTAACTTCTTGCACTGTATCTAATATAGCTTTTGTTATTTTTTGTTAGTGCCTTGGGGTTCTCTTCCCCCAACTTGTTTTGAAGAACCAGGAAGGCCCTTGAAAGCTCTTCTCTGTCCATCCCTGCACTATGAGTATAGTTTCAGAGAGTGCAACTATGTTGTAGTGTAGTCCTACCATTATCAAATCAGAGAGGTTAAAATGCAACCCTATCATTTCTTCCAGTCAAAAATCCTCAGAAGTATAAGCTTTTATGTTTGACAGTTTCACATTTTATTTTTTATGTGTCTCTGTGTACATATATGTGTTCATGTGCACTTGGGGCCCACAGAGGCCAAAAGAGTTTGACTGGTGGAGTTGGAGTTACAGTCTGGTGTTAGTCGTACAACATGGGTGCCGGGAACCAAACTCTGGTTCTCCGGAAGCAGGTTCCCCTGACTGTATATGTGGCATCATATTTGAAATTTTCAAAAAGTTAAAAGTGTAAATTGTTTCTTAAGTTCAATTTAATGTACCTATGAGCCATTTGAATTTTCTCTGTCGAAGAAACAAATTATTTTGCTTAAAGTAGCTCCTGTAACTAAAAAAAGGAAAGAAAAACAATCTGGTATAAAACTGGCTAAGGATATCAGTTCACATTTCACATAACAAAATAAAGATAGACAATATACATCTGAAAAGATGCTCTGTTTATCCATCTCTTAAGGAACTTAGATTTACAGTCGCCCAGGCACTGAGCCTCTACCAAGTACTAAGCAGCCTTCCCCCTCAGGCCTCCTCTTTTCCTACCCTCAGATCTTGTCCTGACCCCTGCTCCTACCCTTCCTTCTCCTAGTCACTTTCTGAAGGTTGTTTACACCCAGGAGAAGGAGTATGCATAGTATACATGATTCCATCCAGAGCTTTTGCTCTCTTGACCCGAATGTATACTGATCGAAGAAGAGTGATGAGCTGCTTCCTGCCGTACCCATTCGAGATGCAACAGAGAACTAGCAGAAAGACACTGATTGCCACTCCAGGGATTGCTTGTGTTCTAGTTTCGTGGCCACAAGCAACTATTTGGCATTACAAAACAGATTTGCCTGCAGTGATACTTAAACATCCAGAATATGGAGACTAGTACAAGTACATATGCTGTTTCCTTTTGGAGACTGTACTGGCTAACGACAGGAAGCCGAAACTTTCCTTTTAAGTGCTTGATTCTCACTAAAGCTTAATTGGAAATTTCTTTGCAATAAATATTCCCTGTCGTCACAACATTAATAGCCTCATAGCTTTCTCCTCTCTCTCTCTCTCTCTCTCTCTCTCTCTCTCTCTCTCTCTCTCTCTCCCTTATTTTAGTGTTTTGAGATAGGGTTTCTCTGTGTAGCCTTGGCCATCCTGAAACTCACTTTGTAGACCAGGATGGCCTGGAACTCATGGAGATTTGTCTGCCTCTGCCTTCCATGTGTTGGAATTAAAGCCATGCATCACCACCTCCGGGTAACCTTGTAGCTTTTATAAGTTGAATCACTTGAGGTCCTTTTTAACTTGGACCTAGTATGATTTTCCTCATGCAGTGACTTGATAATAAACAAATAATGTATATAGTACTTGGTGGCCACAAATGCGATTGAAAAGCTGACCTGAGAAATCCAGCAGAAATGATAATATGCTTATTTCAACATTAATTTCATGAGAGGACTGGTGTGGGTTGAATGAATTAATCATATACATACCACTTAGGAGCAGCCATTTATGGGGATTGGGAGTGTCAGTTTTAATTTGCTGTTTTATAGAAACTGATGGTTTATGTTCAATCATAATCATTTATGGTTTTCTTAAATCAATATTCAGAGTTAAAAATGTACTTTTTACTGAAAATGAACAAAAATATGGAAAAGCATGATGTGTTACGTACTTGTTGCTGTGAAAATTACTTGAAAGGACATTTGAAAGAAAAATAGTTTCAGCACGTCTATCTCCAGCGATGGCTCCATGGCGCCTCTCTGACTCCCTTCTTTCTCCCAGCATTCAGCCTAGCTTTCCCTGCCTACCTAAGTTCTTCCTTGCTATAGGTCCAAAGCAGTTTATTTATTTATTAATGGTAATCATAGCACAAAGAAGGGACTCCCACATCAGTATACTATGTTCTGTCTGCCTGCATGCCTCCCACCATGCTAGGGCACCAGATCTTATTACAGATGGTTGTGAGCCACCATGTGGTTACTGGGAATTGAACTCAGGACCTCTGGAAGAGCAGTCAGTGCTCTTAACCTGAACCATTTCTCTAGCTACTCAGCCTGTTTTCTTACTGAACCGTGGACCACCAGCCCAGGGATGGTTCTACCCACAACGCATTGGGCCCTCCCCCATCAGTTGGTAATTAAGAAAATGCCATATAGGCTTGCCTACAGCCTGATCTTTTGAAGGCTTTTTTCCCTCCCTTTTTTTGGGGGGGTGAGCTGGGGGACAGGGTTTCTCTGTCCTGGAACTAGCTTTGTAGATGAGGCTGGCCTTGAACCCACAGAGATCCACAAGTCTTTTCCTCCCGAGTACTGTTATTAAAGGCTTATGCTACCACTGCCTGGCATGGAGGAATTTTCTTAATTGAGGTTTTCTCCTCTCAGATGACTTTAACTTGTGTCAAGCTTACACAAAGCTATCTAGCACACTAATGTGATACCTAACAACTCAATTATTTATTGTCACATTTTTCTGTTGCCACTTTTATTGGAAACTGTAATAATGGGATTAGTGATCTTTTTTAAGATTTATTTATTATGTATGCAGTGTTCTGCCTGCATATATGCCTGCAGGCCAGAAGAGAGCTCCAGATCTCGTTATAGATGGTTGTGAGGCACCATGTCAGCTGCTGGAACTTGAACTCGGGACCTTTAAAGGACAGTCAGTGCTCTTAACTGCTGAGTCATCTTTCCAACCTCAGTCTTTTTTTCAAGTTTCTAAAATTTTATTATGAAAATTCCTTATGGACAATTTTTTTCAGTTTCATGATTTTTAAATAATATTTCCCTCTGGCTGTTTTATGTGCCCAGAGAAACAGGACTCAACACAGTGTGAGCGTGAGAATTTGGCAGCTTGTCTCCATAGTTGTTTGTTTGTTTTCTTTTCCTTCTGATATTTGTAAATGCACGTCTCTTGTCCCGGGCACGTGATCCCAAATACCTGACAGGCCCTTCCCAAATAATTGACTCAGAGGCTGAATATGAATTATACATGCTAGGCCAATAGCCCAGACTTATTACTAACTAGCTCTTACATTTTAAGTTAACCCATATTCCTTATTTATGCTCTGATATGTGGTGGTATCTTTATTAATGCATGGCACGTTCATCTCCTGCTCCCTCTGTGCCATTCTCCTTCCCATCGTCCTCAGTTTGGTACCCCACCTATACTTCCTGCCTTGCTTCTGGCCAATCAGCATTTTATTAAACTAGTTTGAGTTGACAAATCTTTACAGTGTACAAAAGGATTATTCCACAGCAGATTTTCTTCTGTATTTTTTTCATTGCTCTATGGATATTTTAACCTAAATCTTGAATTTTTTACTTTCTGTGTCTATTTGGTAGGTTAATTGAAGGAAATCAGCCTCCTTCCTATTTCTTCACCTGAGTAGAGCAATCCTTACTGTGTTCTTCCTAGTTGCAGCCCTGACCTATTTAAGTTGCTCAATTCCACAGAAATCAGTGCAGCATTGTGAGATGTTTTCTTGCCACCAGATCCACTTGTTCTTTAGGCGTGGTTCACTCCAGTGTGCCCCCACTTCTACCATGTGCTGCTATACACCTTGCTTGATATTTAGAACATGTAGAGTGACCTTAACTGCCCCTGTCCTTCGTATCACCTCTTTGCCAGACACGTGCTGTATACCTTCTCAGACTTTCTTACAACATAGGACCTGATGATTTGGATATTTGATGCTAGTAACTTCTCACTCCTTCCGTTTGCACTTTGTAGAGACTGAGACTACATTTCAGTAATGCCTATGCATAGCATGTTACTTGAACAGAGAGAGAAAACCTACATTTAATGTTTGTTACTTACAGCATCTAATAGTTCTTTGTTGCTTATTAGATTGTCTCTTGCCATACTCTTTGTTTTTTCTAATCAGCCTCATATATCATGTCCATTTTACTGTTTAAAAAATTGGTAGCATTTCAGCCAGTTGGTGGTGGCACAAGCCTTTAATTCTAACACTGGGAGGCAGAGGCAGGTGGATCTCAGAGTTCAAGGCCAGACTGGTCTACAGAGAGAACTCCAGGATAGCAAAGAAACTGTCTCCAAAAAAAAAAAAAAGAAAGAAAAGGAAGAATTTTTTTGTATCATTACTAGCTGATAGATGAATTTCTGTCTTTTTAGAATCCTTTGTTCTTTATACTATAACAACTGTTGCATGTTTTCTGTCTAGTCTTTAGAACCAGTAATAGAATTGGGGTTTGAGTGTGCACACAAAGGACTTCTCTACTAAGTTGCTTCGTAATTATTTTTAAATAGCATTTTCCGTATTATTTATTTGTATGTGTCTTTGTTTATTTTCATATGTGTGCTGTGCATATATAGGCTCCTCCTGAGGCCAGAAGATAGTGTCATATCCTATCCCCTGGAGCTGGTTATAGGTAACTGAGCCACACTGGGTTTTTTTTCCTAGTCTCACTTCATGGTTGTTGTTTTTTGTTTTGTTCTTTTCAGACAGGATCTCACTATGTAACCCTGGCTAGTCTGGAACTTACTGTGTGGACTAGGCTGGCCTTAAACTCAAAGAGAACCGTCTCCTTGAGATTAAAGGTGTAGGTCACTACACCAAGCCCATGATTTTTAAGATGAAAGAAAAAGGTGTTCATTTTACTGGGGATTTTCTTATTTCTCTTTTTTTTTTGCTTGCGAGGTTGTTTGTTTTATCACCTTTGGACTGTATGTTTTATATTGGAAATAGATACGTACATTGAATGAAGAGGATCTAATCCTTTAACAGTAAGGTTGTGATTTCTCAGCTATCTAGCATTTTTACAGGTTAACCTTAAGTGTTTGTTTACTTAAGCAGTATGTATTGAGTATTGGCAACACAACAAGAAGTACATCTGCCCTAAAGATGATTTCAGTGTAGAACTATCTGAACTCTCAGTTACACTGAGTGGGTTTGCAGCTCTGGTCTTTCCTGCTCATGACCCTGAACTGTTCGGCACATTGCTCTGAAAACGGCCTGCATATTTAGATGGAAGATGGTTTTATAGCTTAATGGTAGACCATTTGCTCGGCTTTCATGAATCTCTGGGTTACATCTTCAGCCCTACAAGAAGAAAGGAAGAAAGTCCAAGTCTGGACCTGCTTCATCTCCTTCCTTCCTTCTGTCCGTCTGTCCTTCCTTTTTTTGTTTTTTGTTTTTTTTTTTTTTTTTTTTAGTTTTTTTAAAAGATTTATTTATTTACTGTGTATACATTGTTCTGCCTGCATACCAGGAGAGGGCAACAGATTTCATTATAGATGGTTGTGAGCCACCATGTGGTTGCTTTTAATCTCTGAGCCACCTCTCCAGTCCCCCCCCTTTTTAACCCTATGCTATCATGAAGACAGATGTGAAAGAAATAGGATTGGAAGTGTGTATTTGCTTTTATCCCCGCTGTAGCATTTTGTAATAAAGACGGTTGCCCACTTTTAACTCTGTCAGATGATACTATGTCAGATGGTACAAACTGATTTGCAGGCACTTTCATGATTTTTTTTCCCCTGCAAGTTCCTTTGTGTTGACTTGGACTGGTTGGTCAGTCAGTAATGACATAAACTTCCTCATTTCCCACAGATTCCCCCCATGATCTGAGATGTCACTTGTCTGTTGCGGAAACTGAAAAGAGTCAAATTCCCTTTTTTGACTTCCTTTCCAGCCTGCATGTGAGCCCCCAGATGCTTTCATGATTCTGATTTGCCTGTGTGCTAGGCACCTTTGCTCTTGATAACAAAGCTATAATAATATGACAGTATCAGAAGCAGTGAACCAAGTTGACTTTTTTGGCACAAAATCTTGCCTGTATTTTATAATTGTTGAATAATTGAATATAATATAATTGATTCTAGTTATTCAGCTCTTATTTCTGAACCCCAGGTATTCCATACAGTTCTTTTTCTGCCCAAGTCAATAAAATATCTTTATATAATGGAAAAGTTTTATTGAATGCATATTTTGAATTTAAGTGCATTTAAAGTCCTAATCCACTGACCATCATAGTGCATTCCAGCAGCATCCTTGAAGCCTTGCTCCTTTCCCTGATATGTTCTTGTTCTATTATTACAGGGTCCACTTCCTAACACATGTTGCCACTTCTGGCTCATGGTGTGGCAGCAAAAGACCAAAGCAGTTGTCATGTTAAACCGAACTGTAGAGAAAGAATCGGTGAGTAATATTTAATACTAATAGTTTAGTGTGCCATATGTGATCATTAGTTTATAAATGTTTCATTTTGGGAGCGGATACTCATTTATTACTTTGGACCTTTGGTGGCTAACAGGTGGTGGCCAGGATATTTCTGACCAGCGAAATAATGAATACTTTTCCTTCCTCTCATTTTTATTACAAATTTAAAAAATTCATTTTGGCCAGGCGGTGGTGGCGCACACCTTTAATCCCAGCACTCGGGAGGTAGAGGCAGGCGGATCTTTGTGAGTTCAAGACCAGCCTGGTCTACAAGAGCTAGCTCCAAGACAGGCTCCAAAAGCTACAGAGAAACCCTGTCTCGGGGAAAACAATAACAACAAAAAACAAAAAAAATTTATTTTGTAGATTTATAATACTATATGTCTTATTCTGTTCCATGAGGACATTTTCATGTAAGTGTAGCTGATGTGTTGAGCATGCTCTCTGCCTTGCTCCTCACTCCCCTTTCTCCCCCTTCTTCTCTTTTAGCCCTTTCTTTTGTACTCCTAGACAGTTCCTCTTCCACTTTCATGTCCATCTCCTAGATTTTGTACAGATAGGCAAAGTAGAGAAACACCGTTTTTCTGAGATTTTCATGTTTCACTTGATATGTTTATCTCAGTTGCATCTATATTTCTGCAAATGGTATAACTACGCTCTCTTTGGTTAATACTTTTCATTCTGTAAATATACCACATTTCTTCATCCATTCATCTGTGGGTTCCTGAGTTGGTTTCAAAACTTAGCTTTTGTGACTAGTACCATGGTAAATGTTGATAAAATGTAGGTCTCTCTGTCATAGTTTGACTTGTATGATATGTGTGATACCCAAAAGTGTTATAGCCGAGTTGTTTTGTAGCTCTGCTTTCAGTTTTTTCTGGAACTTCCATAATGATGTCCACAACCTTGCCAGCAGAGTTTTTTTGTTTTTTGTTATTGGTGGTGTTACTGTTTGTTTGTTTGTTTGTTTTTCTTTCTTTTTTGTAGCCCTGACTGTCCTGATTATTCAGGCAAGCTTTTACTTGTTAAAACATGAAATATCACTGCAGACATTATTTCCCAAGTGAGTAGAGTCCTGTTCAGAAAGTCACTGGGTAGGTCTCTGTGTTGTTTGTGTGCAATTTCAGTAGGGGGACCAGAGTTTATTCTTCATTGATTTCTGCTTTAGTTTTAAGACAAGGCCCCTCACCAAACTTGGGGGCCCCTGTTTTGACTGAATTGGTTGTGAGCCCTCAGGATCTGCTTTGGTTTACCCACCCACTCGACTCTCAGTAACACCTGCAACGAAGATCACCTGATTGAAGCTATATTGGTTTTTTCTGGGTTCCCTTTCTGTTGGATGGATCTGTTTTTCTTTTTGTGAAAGTATTAAGCCTTTTTTGTTATTATGGCTCTGTGGTATAATTTGAAATCATGTATGGTGTATCATTATTGTATTTTTTTGTTTGTTTTGCTTTTTTGCTCAGAATTAGATGCCCCCCCCCCCAGTCTTTAGAACTTTCATAAGAGGATTATTTTGTTTTCTTTTTGTTTGTTTGTTTGTTCACTTTGGGAGTTTTGAAGACAGGGCTTCTCAGTGTAACAGCCCTAGCTGTACTGAAACTAGCTCTATAGATCCACCTGCCTCTGTGCCTCAAGTGCTGGGATTAAAGGCATGTGCCACGATTGACCAGCTGAGTTTTAATATTTTTTAAAAGTATATTTTTCAAATATCATTGGAATTTTTATGGTGATTTCACTGAATTTACAGATTGCTTTGAATACTGTAGCCTCCTTTACATTATTAACCAGCTGACATACTTTTCCTTTCTTCTTTCTGTTTGTTAGTATTAGGGATTGAGCCTCAGACTTCATGTCTGCTAAGCAAGAATTTTTTCTTTCTTTTCTTTTTTTTTCCTTTTCATTGAGACAGGGTTTCTCTGTAGCCCTGGCTGTCCTGGAACTAGCTCTTGTAGACCAGGCCGGCCTCGAACTCACAGAGATCCTCCTGCCTCTGCCTCCCTAGTGCTGGGATTATAGGTGTGTGCCACCTCTGCCCAATAATTTTTTTGTTTGTTTGTTTTTGTTTGTTTGTTTTTGATTACTAGCCCACAGTTCCTGCCCTTACAGTATTAATTCTTCTGATCTGTGAGGAGGAAAAGTCTTTCCATTTTCTACTCTCTTTTTTTTTCTTTAATGTTGTAGCTTTTATTGTAGAGCTCTTTCTTTACCTAGGTTTGTTAGTTTTTTTTTAAAGCTATTAGAATGAGATTATTCCCTGATTCTTTGTAAACATGTTTGTCTTTTGTTTTTCTTTATTTCTTTGTTCCTTTCTTTCTTCCTTTTTTTTTTTTAAAACAAAACTCCATTCAATTTTACCAGTAAAGACTTGGGAGCCAGATGCTGGGGTGAAGACCTGCTAGCTCAGAGAATCAGAGAAAGTCCCCAGCTGACCTTCCTCCTCAGATGTCCCCCAAAATTTCCTTTCTGTTGTTTCACAATCTCAAACAAAAACTCCAACTGAATGTTCCTCCCTTCTACTTCCTATGGGGGGGGGGTCTCTGTCCATCTTTCTGACTCCCTCTTATTCTCTATGGTCTTTTTCTTGTTCGTTTCCTGTCAGCTGGTTACTTGTTCCACTTCTTGACCCTTGGTTAACTTTATTTAATCCTGTTTACAGTAAGCACAAAGCTCTTGGATTATGCTAGGGCAGAGCCACACCACAACTAGAAATACATTTTTCCAGTAAGTAACGCAATCTCTCAGGGTTCGCAGTGTGCTCAAATATCATGACAACATGTTTGTTACTGATATATAGGAAGTCTACTGATTTTAAATATTAATTTTGTATCTTGACACTTGCATAAACTGTTCATCAAATCTAAGAATTTTCTGATGCAGTCTTTAGGATCTCTTATATGTAGGATCATTTTATCAATATATAAGGATACATAGGCTTCTTCCTTTCCTGTTTGTATCCATTCATTTCCTTCTTTTGTCTTAACTACTGTAGTTAAAACTTCAAGTACTGCATTGAATAAGTAAGGGTAGAGAAAGATGAAAACCTCTGTCTTGTTTCTGATTGTAGCCAACATGTTTTGAATTTTTCTCCATTTGGTGTGATGTTGGCTATAGGTTTGTCATATATAGCCTTTATTGTGTGTAAATATGTCCTTTTTATTTCTAGTCTCTTTAGGACTTTTATCATGAAGGGATGTCTTTTCAACATCATGTGATTTCTGTCAATTTATGTGGTCAAGTATGATTTTTGATTTGCTTATGTTGAACCATCCCTGCATCTCTGGAATGAAGCCAACTTGATCATGGTGAATGATCTCTTTTCTATGTTCTTGAATTCAATTTGCAAGTATTATATTGAGAATTTTATACTTATATTCAACAAGACAGTGGTCTGTCATCTTATTTGTATGTTCTGTTTTTGTCCAACATTACTATTAGAGTAATGCTGGTTTCATAAAATGCTTTTGCAAGCATTTGTTTCACTGAGTTCTTATATTGTTTCTTTAGTTTTCATTTCATTAGTTTCTGCCCTGATCTTATTTCTTACTATCTACTACTTTCGGACTTGGCTTGTTCTTGTTTTTCCAAAGCCTGAGACATTGAGATAACTCTGATGCGTTTATTTACTTATTTTTATGTTAGGCACTTACAGCTATAAACTTCCCTCTAGGACTGCTTTCATTCTATTTCACAGGGTTTGGAATATTATGCTGTAATTTTTTATGTAATTCTATACACATTTTTTGTTCTCTTTGATGTCTTCAGTGACCCATTTCTCATTCAGTGGTATGTTTTCTTTTTTGTTTCTTTTTTGGTGTTTTGTTTTCAATCTATAGGTCTTTGTATGTTATGTTGTTTTTCTTGTTGCTTTGTAGTTTTATTCTATTGAGGTCAAGTGGAGTATAAGACAATATTTCAGTTTTCCTCAAGATTTGCTTTCTGTAAGAGTATTGTGTGAACTTTCCAGTGAGGCAAACATTTGCTCATTCCAGATAGGGCATCAGTGATAGG
Organism: Ondatra zibethicus; assembly: GCA_004026605.1. Taxonomy (NCBI): domain Eukaryota; kingdom Metazoa; phylum Chordata; class Mammalia; order Rodentia; family Cricetidae; genus Ondatra; species Ondatra zibethicus. Next base: position 33,280 of record PVIU01016585.1, on the reverse strand, counting down.
AACAGACAGTTGTACTCAAGTGCGTTTGGGAGGCTAAGAAACAGCACTGTTTACAATAGCATAGGTATGAAGTTAGCTTTAGAAACATTGGTGGTTTATAATTAATATTTGTGACTCCATTTCCAAAGAAAAATACCTCTTAAAGCCAGCCATGGTGATGAACACCTTTGATCTCAGTGAGAGGCAAAGAGGTCTCTGAGTTTGAGGCCGCCTGGTCTACATAACAAGTTTCAGGGCAGCAGAGCTACCTCATGACATCATGTCACAAAAACCAAAATGAAAAAAGAAAAACATCTCTCCCTCTCCCCAGCCACTGTTAACTGCCTGTAAACCCTTAGAGGGAAGAGCCCGGTGAGCTTCTCCATCTGTGATGGAGTGTTTACAGGGCTCAATATTGTACAGAGCTCATGGGTAATCACGGCTGCTGCAGTTCTAAGACACAGTGGCATCTCATTCCTTGAGGACAGTATTCCTCAAGAGTGATCTCATTTAAAGGAAATTTCTTGGACTGCTGCTGAGAACATGTAATCTGTGTTGTTTGCATAGAGTGTTCTGTAGATGTCTTTTAGGTCTATTTGATCCATGATGTCATTTAACTCAGATGGAGTTTTTTGTCAGGGTGGCCTGTCTGTGGCGAGAGATTGTCTCACTGAACCTAAGGCTCACAGATGGCCTAGACTGACTGGCCAGTGAGCCCCTAGGAGTCACTTGTCTCTGCTTCCCCACATCTGTGTGCTCACCTCAGTGTCCAGCTTTACTGTGGTGCTGGAATGGAGTCTCAGCTTCTGGTGTTTATGCAGTGACCACTTTAGCCGCTAAGCTGTCCCTCAGTCTCCTCTTTGAGTTCTTTAGAATTTCCTCTGATTAAAGATCATTATAGTGGGATTACAGTGGGACTACTTTGTTTTTTGTTTGTTTTTTGGGTTTGGGTTTTTTTGTTGTTGTTGTTTTTCCTTTTTATGGAACAAGGTTTCTCTGTGAAACAGTCCTGGCTCTCTTGGAACTCACTCTATAGACCAGGCTGGCCTCAAATTCATAGTTATGTACCTGTTTCTGCCTCCCAAGTGCTGGTATTAAAGCCTATGCCACCACCGACTGGCCAGGCACTAGTAATTTTTGGAAGCATCATACTGCCTTGACTTTTCATGTTTCCCTTGTTTCTCTTCTGCATATGTGCTTCTGAGGAACGGTTCTTTGTTATTATTTTTATTTGTTTTGTTTTGTCCATCTTTTACTGTGGTTATGTTTGCAGTGTTCAAGAGGAACTAGGTTGTAGGGTGAAGGTGTCATTTTATCTGCTGGGCTATTGACCACCAGCTGTTGATCCCTTGAAAGAATAATTGTGCCTATATAAACAATCACTAATTAAGATTAAACCCAGACAAACGTTGGTGGCACATACCTTTAATCCCAGCACTTGGAAGGCAGAGACAGTTGGATCTACACAACAAGTTCCAGGACAGCCACAGTCCCTGTCTCGAAAAATCAAATAAACAAACAAACAGCCTGGTCTACAGAGCAAGTTCCATTACAGTTAGGGCTGTTACACAGAGAAACCCTGTCTTGAAAAACCAACCAGCCAAACAAACACAAACAAAAAGGTAAGCCCTTTGTACATATATACAAACAATCAAGTAGCAATCTCCACTTAAACTCCAGCTGTTATAGAAACTAAAGGAGCCCTTTTAAAGTATTTGTGTGCTGAGATACTAGTTACTGTGGGTATGAGTGAAAAACGAAAATAGCAGAGTAACACTAGGTTGGTATTAGATTGATAAAGGAAATCTAAAGGAAAGGGGGAGTAAATAGTAGCTGGTAGTTAACAGGGACAAATAGAAGGGTACGGTAGTTTTGCTTAAAGGTAGAGTGAAAGAGGAGAGGTAAAGAAATGGTATCAGGGGCTGAAGAGATGGCTCAGGTTCTCTTGCAGAGAACCCTAGCTTAGTTTCTAATACCCAGGTAGGACAGCTGCAAGCCATATGTAACTCTAGCTCTAGAGGTTTCAGTGCCCTCTTCTGAACTCACCAGATACCTGTATTCACATGTATACATTTCACTCACACACACTTTAAAGTAATTTTTTTTAAGATAAGGGTCCAGGTGCAGTGATGCACACCTTTAATCCCAGCACTCAGGAGGCAGAGGCAAGCAGATCTCTGTGAGTTCCAGGCCAGACAAGTAAGACCTTATCTAAGAGAAGGAGGAAGGGAAGAGGGTGAGGGTTCTTGTCAGATAACCTAGTTATCGTAAGTACTGGGCCATTTAATGGTATATCTAAGGTTTATGTGGCTTTAGAATCATTTTCTGTCAGATATTAGGAAATACTAACTCTTAAGATCTCTTCCAACTTCAGTATACCATGCTGTTCTATGTCAAATCCCTGATTCTCAATCTTTTCCTAAATTTATAGTTACTGGGATTTGGTGGTAGTATAACAGAGTTTCCAACAGCGTCAACATAGCAGTCTGCGGTTGTTTTTCATAGTCTCCAAACTCACCTAGAAGTTCAGTGGTGGGCACTGTGTGTCTGTTTGGATGTGCTGCATATGAGATGGCGTGTACATCTCATGCCTCTCCCTTAAGAGTACACTTCCTTTATTGATTTCCGGAGCCTATCTCCAGAACTTAGAAATGGTACTTGCGGGTGCCAGGCTTTGGTGGCACACACCTTTAATCCCAGCAGAGGCAGTCTGATCTCTAAGTTCAAGGCCAACATGGTCTACATTAGTGAGTTCTAAGAAGACAGCAAGGCCTATGTAGGGGGACCCTGTCTCAAAAAAAAAAAAAAAGATTCTGAGAAGTACACATGCTTATTTACAATTCAAATCTTGAAATTTAGAAGTTGATTTTAGTCCTTTGTCTTATGTCTGCTGCTTTTTTCCTTTCCAGAAAATCCTGGTTCAAAAAGACATCAGTAATATACCAAAAATATCAAGTGTATCAGAAATATCAGACATCAGAACTATTGTATGATCACTGATTTGTCTTTTCTGATATCACACAAAACACTGTTATTCAAGGGCTGGAGAGATGGCTCAGAGGTTAAGAGCACAGACTACTCTTCCAGAGGTCCTGAGTTCAATTCCCAGCTACCACATGGTGGCTCACATCATCTATAATGAGATCTGGCGCCCTCTTCTGGCCTGTAGGGATACATACAGGCAGAACACTGTATATATAATAAATAAATAAAGCTTTTAATAAAAACACTGTTATCCAAAATAATTGTGGAAGATAGTTTGACATTTTTATATTTTTCTCCGTTGTTTTTTTTGGAGGGGGTGTTGATTTATTGTTATTTATTTGTTTATTTTTAATTCTCTTTCTTTCCCTCCCTCTTTCCCTCTCCTCAAGATAGGGTTTCTCTGTGTAGCCATGACTGACCTGGATCTCACTCTGTAGACCAAGCTGGCCTCGAACTTACAGAAATCTGCCTGTCTCTCCTGAATATTGGCATTAAAGGTGTGTGCCACCACTGCCCAGGGATTTAATTACATTTTTATGTGTATGATATTGTTTTGCCTACTTGTATATCTGTGTACATGTGATTGCCTAGTGCCTGAGGGTAAAAGACACATTGTATTCCCCTGGAACTGGAGTTACAGGTGGTGGTGAGCAGCCTTGTGGGTGCTGAGAACCAAGCCTGTGTCCTGTTCAAGAGCAGCAGTTGCCCTTAACCACGAGCCATCTCTCCAGCCACCCTTCTTTTTGTTGTACTTTATCTAGAACATGTAACATTTCCCATATCCCCCACACATCCTTCATACCTGTGGGAGATTGGTTCCAGAACATTTAAGAATTGGATGTTCAGCCAGGCAGTGGTGGTGCATATCTTTAATCCCAGCACTCAGGAGGCAGAGATATGTGGATCTCTGCAAGTTGGAGACCAGACTGGTTTACATAGTGAGTTCCAGGACAGCCAAGGCTACACAGAGAAGCACTGTCTAAAAAACAAAACAAAACAAAAAACCCCCTCAAAAAAACCAAGCAAACAACAACAAAACAAACAAACAAACAAAAACCCATTTGGATGGGCAAGAGAACCATCTGGGTATAGGTTCTGGGAGTCAAACCTGGATTCTCTGCAAGAGCATCAAGTGCTCCTAACTGCTGAACCATTCCTCTAGCTCGTTGTGGGCATTTTCATAACTGATTTCTTTCATGTCAGTGCATCTGCTGTTTTAGTACTCAAAAGTCATTTTGGCAGAGTATAAAAATTTTTTGGCTCTTGATAACATTGATTTCTTTCTAGCATTATAGATTATTTTTTTAAAATATTTATTTATTTATTATGTATACAATATTCTGTCTGCATGTATTCCTGCAGGCCAGAAGAGGGCACCAGACCTCATTACAGATGGTTGTGAGCCACCATGTGGTTGCCGGGAATTGAACTCAGGACCTTTGGAAGAGCAGGCAATGCTCTTAACCACTGAGCCATCTCTCCAGCCCCACATTATAGATTATTATCCAAGTCAAATGAATGTTCTTTTATTTCTTTATAAATCCATTACTTATTTTACCTACATTACTTGAAAGGGTTTTCTCCCTTTTTCTTCTTTTTTTGGAATTTATTTTATATTAGGCTTATGATTGTTTGCCTGTATATGTGTACATGTGTATACCTGCTGAATCCCTTGGAACTGGGTTTATGAATGATTGTGTACCATCATATGGGTGCTGGGAATCAAACCCAGGTCCTTTGCAAAAGCAAGTGCTGTCAACCACTGAGCCATCTCTTGAACCCATCTCCCTTTTTCTTTAACATTAAATTTTCTTGTCGTTTGATCAGTTTTTCAGGTAAAAAATTTTGGCCTTTCAGTATGTAGTTTTAAATACTTTTTTTATATAAAGAAACGATTATTAAATCATAGTTGGTATTTGTTCTGCTACTGTTTGTTGGTGTTGTTTTCCCCCCTCCCCCCAGTATACATATGTTGGATTTTGTTTTGCGTTTGTCCTGTTTGCTTTAATGCTGTTTCTATTTCTCTCCTTACTTTAAAATCTCCTCCTTGCCCTCTTGTGCTTTATTTGTTATACTTCACCTGAGTAACAATTCTAGTCATGTGTTGGGGAGGAGGCTTTTGATTCTTCTGGTTGGCTGTCCTGGACCTCACTCTGTAGACCAGGCTGACCTTGAACTCACAGAGATCTGCCTGCCTCTGCCTCCCAAGTGACAGGAGTAAAGGTGTGTACCACCACCAACTGGCTTGAAAGAAAACCTCGTTGGTGTTTTCTGAAGATAAGATTCTTGCAAGATCCTGATATTAGAAACCCAAAGTGACTATGTTAAAAATGTTATTTATTATGCTTTAAGACTAGCAAACTTTAGCAGGGCATGTCGGTTTATGTCCTTAATCTCAGCATTCAGGAGGCTGAGGCAGACAAATCTCTGAGTTCACAGCCTCATCTACACAGTGAGATCCAGGACACCCAGGACTATTTAAAGAGACCCTGTCTCAAAATAAAGTATATCACATTTTATGAACATGTTATCTGTTTATGGATTTTTAAATTTAAAGAAAACGTTTTATGGAGCTACTTTACAAAATGTTATTCTCATTAAAATACTTCAGATAGTCTTAGGATACAGTACCTGAAGAAGTATATAGTGTGTATATGTGAGGTTTGTTTTTCTTTTTATGGTTTTATAATATGTCTAAACTATTGTTCTTAAATTTAGGTTAAATGTGCACAATACTGGCCAACAGATGACCGAGAGATGCTGTTTAAGGAAACAGGATTTCGTGTGAAACTCTTATCTGAAGATGTGAAGTCCTATTATACAGTACATCTACTGCAGTTAGAAAATATCAATGTAAGGCTTTTCTGGTTTCAGGGTTTCGGTTTCATCTGATGGTTTTAAGAATTCTTTATTACTAGGATTGGTACTGTGCTTAGATTTGAATTTTTGTAATAGTATCTAGTCATAAACATGTTTAGAACTGAAGAAATCCTGACAACAAAGTTATAATGTTTAGATTAATATTAACTAATTAATATTAATTATATTTGAAGATTGAAAATTAATTATTGGGGCCAGAGATTAAGAGTACATGTTATTCTCGCAGAATACCCAGGTTCAATTCCCAGCACCCATATCAAGAGGCTTACCTCTGCCTATAACTCTAGATCTAGGGAAACCAGTGCCCTCTTCTGGCCTCCACAGCCTCTGGCACATACATGATGCACATAGATATATGCAGACACTCAAACATACACATAAATGCAAATAAATAAATTAAAGAAAAAAGCATTATGCCATGTGGTGGTGACACATGCCTTTATTCCCAGCACTTGGGAGGCAGAAACAGGCAAATCTCTGTGAGTTCAAGGCCGGCCTGGTCTATATAGAGAGTTCCAGGACAGAAAGGTTACACCGAGGAACCTTGTCCCAAATAAAATAAAATAAAATAAAAATAACAACAAAAAAAGAAAAAGAATTACTAAAAATGTAGGAAGGGATGTTCTGGATAGAACGTGTTGATTGAGCACTTGATTAATATATTCTAGATTAAGTCCCAAGAACCAAAATCTAAATATAAGTGGGTAGTGAATATTACTGAGTTGTAAGGTACTTTCTTGGCATGCTTGAAGGTTTGGGGTTCAGTACCCATCACCAAGAAAACATACTTGGGAATAAAGAGAGGATCACTGGAGCAAACTTGAACGCACATTCCAGTTCTACTACTCAGTAGAGGTATGGTTTCCTCCTCTATAAAATGGAAGTTGTATATTTGCAGGGCTGTTGTGGAGATCAAATGAAAGTATGGATGTATATAAAACATCTTATGCCAATAGGCTCAGTATGGTAGCTGCTGGTACTTAACTACTCTTGGGAAGTAGCCCAAACGTCAAGAAAAAGACATACCAAACTTGGAAGTGGCCATACAGAAATGTGACTTTATTGAGTTGGGAAGAAAATGGTTAAATAAGTGTAGAATATGATCTCAGGAATATTTACCTGGATCTTTTCTCCAGAAGTCCATTTCTCTCCTTTGTACATGGTTCTGACACATATTCACAGGTCAGTGTGCTGCTGCTGTCCCCTGAGTATCAGAGAGGCCACTTTTCCTCTTTCGCATTTATCTCTTTGCTTGCCCTGTGAATTAAAGTAAGTTAGAACAAACAAGGGAGAGTGTTTCAAGTTGTTGATAGTAACTAGGATAACTGCAAATTAAGAAAATGGCCAAGTTGACCTTAAGAACGTGTCTAGTCTATGTAGTAAAACACTGTTTGAGTTGATTAGTAACATGCACTAACAACTTAAAAGAAAGATATATAAATACGTGCATGTACTTTTTAGATGAGTGGAAGTACCTTTTATTGCTGCTCTTAGAATATCTATTTTTTCCCTGGCAAATGCAGCTACATTATTGTATTAAGGCCCAAGGTTTGGTGTTCCTCTGTCCAGTTTCTCATGATCCTCCCTTATAGGTCATCTAATTATTTTGTTTAGTGGTTGTTGTTTTTGAGACAGGGCCTCAAAATGGCCTTGAACTTCTGACCATCCTATCTCTATCTCCTAAATACTGGGATTACAGGCATGTATATACCCAGTTTTATGTGCTGTCAGGGATTCAGCCAGGGTTTGGTGTATGCCCCAGGGCTTTCTATACATAAGGCAAGCACTTTCCGCTTCTGTAGCCCCATCTCTAGTTTTTGTTTGTTTTCATGTGTTCCCAAAACATGTTTCTGCAGCAATAATTACGTATTTGTATAGGAAAAAAAATTAGGGGCCTACAGAGGTGGCGCAGTGGTTAGGGGCACTAACTGCTCTTCCAGAGGTCTTGAGTTCAATTCCCAACAACTACATGGTGGCTTACAATTATCTATAATGGAATCTGATTTCCTCTTCTGGTTTGCAGGTATACATGTAGATACAGCACTAATATACATAAAATACAATAAATAATTCTTTAAAAAAAACAGTAAAAAAGAAAAGATTGGAACTAACTTCCCCTTGATTTTCACATTTCAGAGTGGTGAAACCAGAACTATATCTCACTTTCATTATACCACCTGGCCAGATTTTGGAGTTCCTGAGTCACCAGCTTCATTCCTCAATTTCTTGTTTAAAGTTAGAGAATCTGGCTCCTTGAACCCAGACCACGGACCTACAGTGATCCATTGCAGTGCAGGCATTGGGCGCTCTGGCACCTTCTCTCTTGTAGACACCTGTCTTGTTCTGGTAAGTGTCCATGGTGACCTTATTTCAGGTTTGTGGGGTTTTTGGTTTGGATTGGTTTTTCGAGACAAGGTTTCTCTTTGTAGCTTTGGCTGTCCTGGAACTCTCTTCGTAGATCAGGCTGGTCTCAAACTCAAGAGATCACTTGCCTCTGCCTCTCGTACTTTACTCCTGTAAAGGCATGTACACCCTTGCCTGGACAGTTTTGTGTTTCTGCTTTGTTTTGTTTTATGGTTTTATAATATTAATGAGGAACAGATAAAGTTTTTTTGCTTTCCAAGACAGGGTTTCCCTGTGTAGCCCTTGCTGTCCCGGAACTTGCTCTGTAGATGAGGATGGCCTCAAAATCAGAGATCCATCTGTACCACCACCACCCAGCTGATAAACATTTGTGTGTATGTGTGCCATGTGCGTGACTGGTGCCTATGCCGTCCAGAAGGGAGCTTGGTTCCCGGAACAGAATCGCAAGACAGCTGTGGGTGCTGGGACCAAACCCTGGCTCTGTGACAGCAGCCAGTTCTTTTACCCACTTAGCCCCTTCATCTGTTTTAACTGTTTCTACAGGCAGCAGTAAGCTCTCATGGCATATCCCAAAATCTAGGGTTTTTAGGTTAAACTTGTACTTTCTTGTCAAAAATCCCTACCTTCCACTGTTTAAACTAGCTCTAGCTCCTGGCTGGTATATGAGTGTGTCCAAAACAGTTCCAGAGCTCCCTTAAGAAATTTTTCTCAGCCAGGCTTGGCTCATACCTGTCATCTCAACATTAAGTAAGCTGGGACAGAAAATTTGCCTCAAGTACACAGTGCCATGTTTGTAATCCCAGAACTTGGGGGGAAGTGGGAGTCAGGTAGGTCCCTAGAGCTCACTGACCACAGCTTACCCAGATCATTGAGCTCCACATCCAGTAAGAGACCCTGTCTCATAAAACAAGAAAGAAGTCCATCTGTGGTGGCATACACCTTTAATCCCAACAGAGACAGGATTCTCTGTGAGTTCTAGACCAGCTCGATCTACATAGCAAGTTCCAGAAGAAGACAGCCAGAGCTGTGTAATTGAGACCCTGTCTCAAAAGAAAAAGAACAATTGAGGAAGATACCTGATATCTGCCACTGCCCCCCCCACATATACATGTACCTCCACAAATACAAACACACATCATCTGTACATGCACATATATTTTTTTAAAATATATATTTAAAAATTGGGTGCTAGCAGACTGGTTCACCAGGTAAGATATTTGCTGCCAAGCCTGATTGCTTGAATTCTACCCCAGATCCTACTAGGTATGAGAAGGTCAACTCCTACAAGTTGTTACTGGACATAAAATAATTTTAAAAACCAATGTGGTGGTACATACCTGTAATTCCATGCTTAGATGATGGAGGCAAGAGGAACAAATTCATATGGAATTTGAACTAGCCTGGGCAACATGAGAATTTGTCTCTAGCCCTCCCCCCCTTTTCTGGTACCTTTCTATACAGAATTAGAAGCTTCCACCTTCAGTTTTAAATTCATGTTTGATACTAAATTTTTTCTCTCATGGATAAGTATTTTGTCTCTTATTTAAAAGCCAAGGCTAATTAAAGTACTTCCCAGGGTTACTATGAAAATTCTGTGAATTAATGATATTTTCTGTCCTGGTTAGCTTTAGCTATGAACTTGACACAGCCTAGAGTCATCTGAGAGGAGAGCCTCAATTAAAGAATTTTCTAGATCACATTGGTATTATTTGTAGAGATATATCTTGATTGATATTTGATATAAGAGGGCTTGCGGCTGGAGAGATGACTCGGGTTAAAAGCACTGGCTTTTCTTCCAGAGGACCCGGGTTCAAGTCCCAACACCCACATGGCAGCTCACAACTGTCTGTAACTCCTGTTTCCGGGGATCCAGCACCCTCACAAAGATATACATGCAGGCAAAACACCAATGCACATAAAAATACAAATAAATAAGTTATTTTTAAAAAAGATTTAGGATGACTGGGCAGTGGTCACCTTTAACCCCAGCTCTCTGGAGGCATAGGCAGGTGAATCTCTGTGAGTTCAAGGCCAGCCTGGTCTACAAGAGCTAGTTCTAGGACAGGCTCCAAAGCTACAGAGAAACCCTGTCTTGAACATCACCCCCCCCAAAAAAAAAAAACGATATAGGAGGGCCCAGCCCACTGTGAGAATTACCATCCCTAGGCAGGTGGTCTATATAAGAATGGGGGATGAGTACAAGCAGGCCAACAATATCCTCCATGGCTATGATTGTAATTCTTTGGCTGTGAAGCAGTTTGTTGGTGGGAGGTAATGTCTTAAGTCATGTTAGTCCTTAAATGATAGGTTGTGATCTGTGGTTGTAAACTGAAATAAAACCTTTCCTTCTAAGCTGCTTCTGGCCAGTGTTCAGTGATAGCAGCAGATGTGAAACCAGGACACCCCACATTAGTACAGCGCTAATCCTGAGACTCTTGTATGGGATCCCAAGATCTATACCTTTTTTTTTTTTTTTTTTTTAACCAATCACCCACAGCCGCAACCGATTCAAGCTCCCTCCTTTTCTGTTTTGCTCATATGTATGTCTGCACCAGGGGCATTCGTGCCTGGTCTGCATGGAAGCAAGAAGAGGATGTCAGATCTTCGGAAACTGCTATCACAGATGGACGTGAATGACTATGTGTGTGCTGGGAATTGAACCTGGGTCCTAGAACATTCAGTGTTCTCAATTGCTAGACCATCCTTCCAGCACCCTTCCATTCTTTCTTTTTGTGACCTTTATTATATTTTACTTTGGACATAGGGGATTTCTAGGTTCTCATGCCTCTTTTAATACCTGCCTTCTTTCTCCTTCCTTTTATTATAGAATCAAACCTATCAATAATACTTTGTGCCTTGATTTCTATGTCCTCTAGTCTTCAGCATCTCCTGGTTTTGTTTTGTTTTTTTTTCCCCTTTTTTTCCTTTTCTTTGAGACAGGGTTTCTTTGGAACTTGCTCTGGATCAGGAAGGAAGGGAGGGAGGGCAGTAATAAATCAATCACATTAAGAGATAAGAACAAAGCTGGACCATGGTGGTACACTCAGGAGGCAGAGGCACGTGGATCTCTGTGAGTTAAAGGCCCGCCTGAGCCTGGTCTACAACAAGCTGCAACATGGAGAAACCCTGTCGCAAAAAACCAGAGAGGGATAAAGAGAGAAAATGAAACTACCAAGGGCAGTTACCCTTGTTTTGGCCAGAAATAAGTGTGACTCCTTACTTTCACTGAATATTGATCAGAGCGAATGAAACTGCTGTGATTGTTTGGAATTGTGTAAATATCTAGAGACCCTTCAGGTGCTGCTTTGATAGCCGGTGTGTAAGAATAATGGGTTGTTGCCATCATGTGTCAGATCATTTTTTCCTTAAGAAGAACCACAACACAGGTAAGTTCTGAGGGGTGACCTTGTATTGTTTCTGTTTTCTGAACTCAGACAACTTGCTTTTGTCTTTGTTGCAGATGGAAAAAGGAGAGGATGTTAATGTGAAACAAGTATTACTGAATATGAGAAAGTATCGCATGGGACTTATCCAGACGCCAGACCAGCTCAGATTCTCCTATATGGCCATAATAGAAGGAGCAAAGTACACACAAGGAGATTCAAATATACAGGTAAATCGCTGTCACTGCTGTCAGATAACCAGACTCCATGTACATCCTCATCCTTTCCTTACTCGGTTTGGTAGGCCAGCTGGCTGTCTTGAAATTATAAAGCTTTCCAACATTCAATTGGCAGACAGGTAAGCCTGTTTACTGAGAGCTCAAGGCCAGCCTGGTACTTTGTATTGAGATCCTAACTTTAAAAAAAATGTGTGTGTATAACTTAAGAACATAGGCTCATATATGCTAAGCATTAGTGGAAACATGATTTCATTAAATTTACATGTGAAGGGATTTAAGCATTTAATTATTGAGATAAATCAGAAAGCCTAATACCTTTATACTAGTAAAAAACTTCATGTGGAAGTCTGGGGAGATGACTCAGTGGTTACAAGTACTTGCTGTTCTTCTGGAGGACCTGAGTCTACCCAGAAGCCATGGCAGGCAGCTCACAGTCATCTGTAACACCAGCTCCAAGACTTCCAGCTTCTGACATCACTTGTATTCATATACACATACCTAAATGCGCGTGTGCGCGCGCGCACGCACACACACACACACACACACACACACACACACAAATAATGGGAATAATTTTTTTAAAGTCTTCATGTGAGAATAAAGAACATTTACTTTATAGGTGCTTGTCTTTATATCTGAATAGCTTCATTTCTTAGGGCAGATATAAAGTACCAGGAGTACTTGTTCGGTGGTGACATTCTCAAGAATTTTCTGTTGTTTTTGTTTGTTTGTTTTTCAAGACAGGGTTTCTTTGTGTAGGCCTGGCTGTCCTGGAACTCACTCTGGAGACCAGACTAGCCTCAAAGTCAGAGTTCTGCCTGCCTCTGCCTCCCAAGTGCTAGGATTAAAGGCTTGTGCACCACCACGTGGCTCACTTAATGTAATTATTTTTATGTGTATGTACATGTTTGTGTTTTTGAGCAAGTGCTGATGTGCATATGTACAGAGGACAAAGGCCAGTGTGAGATTCATCTTTCTGTTTCCTGCTTCGTTTTGTTTTGCTTTGGTTTTATGTGTGTGTGTGTTTGTTTTTCGAAGCAGGGTTTCTCTGTAGCTTTAGAGCCTGTCCTGGAACAGCTCTTGTAGACCAGGCTGGCCTCGAACTCAGAGAGATCCTCCTGCCTCTGCCTCTCAAGTGCTGGGATTAAAGGCATGCACCACCACTGCCCGGCCTGTTCCCTGCTTTATATTGAATAAGTTGAATTGCAACTTGTAGATCCTGACTTAAAACAGTTTTTATTGCTTTTTTGTAGTCAGACTTTTCTGTTGCTCCAACCAGCTCCCAAATCACAACATGGAAATGTATTAATTATGAAAGCTTGGTTTATTAATTACGATAGAGTAGGTTTGTTTCTAACTAGCTCTTACAACTGAAGTTAACCCAGTGTGCTGCCCCGAGACTTGTTTACCTTATCTACATATTCTCCATCCTGCTTTCCTGCTTTGTCCATGTCTCCTTGCATCTCCACTTCTTCCCAGCATTCTTTCTTCCCCTAAATTCTGCCTAACTTTTAGCTTTTTATTAAGCCACTTGAAGTGACACATCTTCATGGTGTACAAAAAGATCATTCCTCAACCCTTCCTTCTTTTTGTCTAAATAAAAAGACAAGGTTTTAACTCTAAGATAGTAAAACTATATACAATAAAAACAATTACCAGGTATTGTCTAAATAGAAAGAGGAGTTAACTCTAACAAATGAAACTGTATATAGTAAAAACAATCATCAAGCAAGAATCACCTTCACAATGTTCATTCCATCTACATTTGGCGTATTTGGAGAAAATACTCTATTATCTATCCTATCTTGATGAATTCAGAGTTTTATACCTAAACCATTTTTATTATGATTTGTATTATAAAAAGTACCTTTTTAACCTTAAAACATCTTTTTGGATGAACAACTTAAGCATTTATGACTTTTTAACCTTATAAACTTTACATTTCTTTTGTAACTTTCCCCCCCTGAGTTTAGTAACTTGGAAAACTGTAGGACAGTCACCCCAAGGTTCCTTTGTAATGGTGCATTCATCTTTGGCCTACAGGCCTAAAATATCTGACAGACTTTTCTGTGAAGCAGGAATTTTTAAGGATTGTTAGTCTTGGCAAAGTTCGACAGACGCTTTCCTTTGTGTCCTGCTTGACCAATTTGGACAGTATACTGTCAGCAGTAGAGGCAAGAACAGTTTCTTTGATAGTGGCTAACTTTTGCTACAAAGAAAGCAAATTCCACGTTTGTTCGATACCTGTCATCTTGAAGTAAATTGGTACTACCGTGACCAGACATGTTTCACTGTCAAGAAAAAGCCCTATATTAACAAAGCATTTTAGGACTGGAGAGAATGCTCAGTAGTTAGGAGCATTGACTGCTATCCCAGAGGTCTTGTGAGTTCAGTTCCCAGCAACTACATGGTGGCTCACAACCATCTGTAATGAGATCTGGTGCCCTCTTCTGGCCTGTAGGCAGAACACTATATACTAATAATTAAGTAATAATAAATTAAATAAATAAAAAATAAACCAAGAGACAAACAAATAAAAAAAACATTTAAAATACCATATTCTGTAGTCCTTTGAAGTGTATGAAGACCATCTGTCTAAAATATATCTATTTGACCTTGAAAACATCTAATATGACTACAAGTTTGGTTATTATAGATAACTGTTAATCTGCAGTTCTTAATTTTACATTACTGGTTGTTTTTGGTTTTTTCGAGACAAGGTTTCTCTGTAGCTTTGGGGCCTGTCCTGGAACTAGCTCTTGTAGACCAGGCTGACCTCAAGCTCACAAACATCCGCCTGTTTCTGCCTCCCAAGTGCTGGGATTAAAGGCCTGCGCCACCACCTCCTTGCTTTACATTACATTTTTAAATGAACTGTATAAGCACAATACCCCAAACAAGAATAGAATACATTCAGTATAACAAAAATAACCCTACATTTGTATGAATATATCAAAATTCATAACAATGTAAACTGTTAGAGATGAGTGGTTGTTCAAAAGTAGACTCAACAATCTACTCTTTTCATCTCATCATTTCTATACTATATCTTCCTTTTACTCTTCAGAAAGTGATCCCTGAATTTAATCTCCTGTGTTCAGGTTATTTTTTGACCGTGACCAATAACAGTTTGTAACCAAACTGTTACAAAACATCCATAACCCACTGAACAATCAAAAACCACCACCACCACCCCTGGGAATGTGGGCCTTGCTTCTCTAGATTGTTTCATGTTGTATGGGGGCATTGGCATCTTTAGGAGACCTTGAGAAAATAAAATGATGGGCAAGTCCTGGTGGAGCTAGCTATTGTATAGTCTCTGTGTGATGGGAAAATATAGGGCTTATTTGAAGTCCTAACTGGAATAGTCTATGAGGCTGGACCATCTCAGCAAGCAACCTTGAAGCTATTCTGCATACAGAACTCTGAGGAAACCGCAACAGAGATATTCTGGGAGGCTGGATCGCCTGGGTCACCTGTTTTCAATGCTGTCTGGGCCCCTTGTTCTGAAAACACATAAACTTTCAAAGGTAACATACGCATTTGCATTAATATTAGTATGGACTGTGTGATATACACAAGCCAGTCAAAGATGATTTTTTGCTTTATGTTTGAGCAGGGAAAATATCCGTCACCTGTCTTGCAGTTTTTCTAGGTTTATTTCTTTATGTCTGTAGCCAGGATTTTCAGGGGGTCTCCCTGATCAAACCTGATCACTATTATTAACCTTGAATAAACCCACAGTCTTTCATTTCCTATGGAAACAAACGCATGACCTCTTCCCCAAAACAATACTTTTTTAAAAAAAAATTTTGAAGTTAAGACATTTTAAAAATATATAGGTTGGTTTAATTTAGTAGTTTTTATAATCTATTGTCTCAGCAGCTAATGTTTGTTCATTAGCAGTCAAAAAATTTAAAGTCAGGATCCAGACCCCCTGTGAATTTTACATCTCTATGTGGCTTATTTTTTTTTTAACTTTTTAAAGAGCCTTTGCTCTTTCATTATTTATAAACTGTTCATGTTTTCTGACTATCTATACTTTTTCTATACTTTTTCTTTTCTTTCTTAAACCTATACACATTGTTAAACACAATGAAATGCTGGAACCTGTTTAGAGGTTTTTTTCCATCTGCATTTTTTTAAATTAATTTTTTATTTCATGTGCATTGGTGTGTGGGTGTTAGAGTTCCAGATGTTTGTGAGCTGTCATATGGGTGCTGGGAATTGAATCTGGGTCCTCTGGAAGTACAGCCAGTGTTCTTTACTGGATCTTACTTTACTGAGCATCTGCAGTGTTCTCTGTCAGCTACTGTGGAGACCGGTTGCTGCATCTCTGTATGCTGCAGAGCCTACCTACCTGAGAGACTGTGGTTATTAGGAAGTCTTGTTTGACTCTGTTTTGAAGGTTTTTTTGTTTTTGTTTTTTATAAATTTTCTTAGGCCTTATATGGATATATGTGGACAGACATTTGGCACTATGTGTAGTCACATTTTTCTCTGGTACCAGCCAGCTCTCAAATCATGACATGAGACTTATTTTTTTGGGAGGGGGGTTGGGTTTTTTTTCGAGACGGGGTTTCTCTGTAGCTTTGGAGCCTGTCCTGGAACTAGCTCTTGTAGACCAGGCTGGCCTCGAACTCACAGAAATCCGCCTGCCTCTGCCTCCCGAGTGCTGGGATTAAAGGCGTGTGCCACCACCGCCCAGCGAGACTTATTATTATGAAAGTTAGGCTTGTTTTTAGCTTAGCTCTTATGCCTTAAATTCTATTAATCTATGTGCTGCCCTGAGGCTCATTTACCTTATCTGTGTACTGTCCATCCTGCTTCCTCTGTCTCCTCACATCTCTGCCTTCTTTTTACCATCATTCTCTCTTCCCTGAAAATCCTATTAACTGTTTAACCTTTTATTAAACCAATCTAAGTGACACATCTTCACATTGTACAGAAAGATTATTCCACAACACTTATTACTTCTCTTCTCTTCCTAGAAACGGTGGAGAGAACTTTCCAAAGAAGATTTGTCTCCTGTTTGTGATCATTCACAGAACAGAACAATGACTGAAAAGTACAATGGGAAGAGAATAGGTTCAGAAGAGGAAAAACTAACAGGACTTTCTTCTAAGATACAAGATAACGTCGAAGAGAACAATGAGAGGTATGTGCCATATAGTGACCTACTGAGAAAGATGAGACTATTTACTAAATGTAGCATGTGTGAAATAGTATAGACACTTTGTTTTTACATTTAATATCATGTTTTACTCTGTCAAAGTGTTTGGGTGTTGTTTAATGACATAAATACTTTCAAGGAGTTTTCTGTTGTATTAAAGCCAGTACAAGCCAGTCTGCGCTCAGGAGGCAGAGGCAGGCAGATCTCAGTGAGTTTGAGACCAGTCTGGTCTATAGAGCTAGTTCCGTGACAGCCAGGGTTACACAAAGAAACCTTGTCTTAAATAAAAACAAACAACAAAACAAAGAAAAGAAAAAGGCCAAGTGAGACATCACAGGAGTAGCAATATAGGCATACACAATTATCGTATAGCTTATTTATTATGATCCCAACTTTGGTAGTTATTTAAGACAATATAATTCATGACTGAAGATGTAGTTAGGTGGAGTGCTTACCTCGTATACACAAAGCCTTGAGTTACATCTCTAGCACTGCATACAAAAATAGATGAGTAATTCCAGCCCTTGAGGAGGAAGCAGAAGGATCAGAAGTTCAAGGTCGTCCTTGGTTACATGCTGTCTTTTCAAGGTTTTGTTTGTAAATGATGGTCAGCAAACAAATTCCTAACAACCGAAGTTTGATCACTGGATCCCATTGTAGAAGGAGGATACCCAACTTCCCAGTTGTCCTCTGACCGCTATAGGTTCTCTCCCTCCGCCCCTACCTCCTCATTACCTCTCTCTTCCCTCCTTCCCCCTCATGCACACAAGCACAGTAATTCAATTAAAAAAGAAATTCAGAGCTGTATACCTGTACCCGAGCACTCCGGAGGCTGAGGCAGGAGAATCTCAAGTTCCAGGAAAGCTGGGCTTACATAATGAGAGTCTGTCTCTAAAAGTCAACCAGTAGTCCTATATCAGTCAAGGCTTGTGTGTGTCTGAGTGAGGTGATGCTTTGGTGTGTCCTCAGTCTGGAAACATTTCTACACTTTCTTTTCCTTTGCTTGTCCTGTGATCTTTAGAATGCCTTATAATTTGGATTTCTTGGTTAGATTCAAGGTAAACATTTTAACCAAAAAATGTCTTGTGATCTAGTTGATACTGAAAAGGGAGTCAAGATTGTTTTTTAAACTCTGACTTAAAAAAACCACTGCCAGATTAAATACCACTGCCAGATTAAATAAAACAACTATGAAAAGACAAAAAAAAAAAAAAAACACTTCCAAGACTGAAGCTGGTCAGGTGTTTGTTGTCACGTGTAAGTAAGAAGGGATGGGTTTTGTGAGAATTCTTTCCTAGAGAAGAGTTCAGTGGCTGGCATGTTGACATTGGCTAGTCTTCTTTGAATCGAGGACTGGTTGCCCTGGATGTCAGAGACCTTTCAGTGAAATGGAATTCCAGGTTGGACAGGAAGATGGGAGCTAGAAATTTGTATGGTCAAACAGACAAGTGGGCACCCTCCAAGCAGAGCATTCATAGAAATAGTCAAGTATTGCCAAAGGGC
The DNA here is from genome assembly GCA_004026605.1 of Ondatra zibethicus. NCBI lineage: Eukaryota > Metazoa > Chordata > Mammalia > Rodentia > Cricetidae > Ondatra > Ondatra zibethicus. The sequence goes on along the minus strand of PVIU01016585.1, from coordinate 14,774 downwards.
TTTGAGCTTTTAAATGCTATAACAAGGGGAGCAGATGCTGAAGAACGTCCAATCTTTCCCCTCTCAGCTGGTTGGGAAAAAGAGGAAAGAGGAGGAAGCAGACAGTTTTGAAAAAAAATTCTGACTTACCTTCAGGTCCTGGTTAAGTATTACTATAAGCATACCAGAATTTATACCTGAATTGTCAGAGCATATCGTTGGCCATGTGGAACAATTTGACTTTTTCTCTTTATTGCTACATTGTTTGAATGAAATTTTTGTTTTGTTGATGGCCAGTCCCCTATGTCAGTGTAGTTACGGCTTGCTGTAATCTGTTTCTGTCTTTTTACAGTATTCTGCGGAAACGTATTCGAGAGGACAGAAAGGCTACCACAGCTCAGAAGGTGCAGCAGATGAAACAGAGGCTCAATGAGACTGAACGAAAAAGAAAAAGGTGGTTATATTGGCAACCTATTCTCACTAGGATGGGGTTTGTGTCAGTCATTTTGGTTGGTGCTTTGGTTGGATGGACACTGTTTTTTCAGTGAAATATCCTATAAATAAACAGTTTTACCCAGCACCTTTCTGCACTAGTAGCTGACAGTGCTGTATTAATCTCAAGGGTTTGTTAGCAAATGCCTCATACCCCAAAAATGTTGCAGTAGACTAGACATCAACCAGATAAGGGATATTTACAGTCACAAGCCCAACATCTCAGGACTCAGCACTGCAGGTTCCTCTGAGACCTAAACTGTCAATGACTCAAAATAAAGACAAACATCCTTGTTGAAATTGTTACATCTCACAGCTGTGTTCACACATCAAGCATCATGTTTCACTGACAATATTGAGAAATCCTTTATCACAAGGATTGGCTTTTGGAGGCTTTCTGGATTTTAACCTGCACTTGATATAAGCAATAAACATTGTGGTTTTTTTCTACATTATTAATGGAAAGAAAATGATGTGTGTAATATGTAATGTACTGTTGGAATGGGCATTACAACTTTATATGCGTAACCATTTTAGGGTAAATATATTTTATAAGTACCTATTTAATCTTACTTTTTGTAGTTAAATGTACTTTAAAAGTTCAATTTGAAAATCTGTTACCATAGAAAAATAAATTGTATGTTGACTCAGTTGTATACTGGATACATTTTCCCTTTCCTAAGCAGAAGTTCGATAGAGGCAGTTGAAACTGAGCAAGCTATTTCTACTACACATTTTTTTTGTATTTCTTTTGTATTTTATGGTTTATTTTAAAAAGAAAAGCAAACAGACAAAAATTTTCTAAATGTGTCATTGAAGGAAAATTCTCCTTTTTGGGATAGTCAATTGACAGTTGGTCAAGACTTAAGTTTAAAAAAAAATTCAAAAAATTGTTTTCTGCAGGATGCGATGGCACACATGGTGTTCGGGCAGCTAAGGCGAGAGGCTCACAAGTTTGAAGCCAGCCAAGATTGTAAATTTTTAAAGCAGTTTCTGTCTTTAAAAATGAAAGTAAAAAAGGAGGCAGTGGAGGGGAGGTCAGAAAACAACAAGAAGTCTCAGCACTTGGGAGTTACAGGTAGAAGGCCAGCCAGGACTGCAAGAAACACTGTCTCAAAAAACTAAAGTGGTTAACAGAAAAGAAATTGATATCTGTAAAGGAAAGCCCACGCATGACTTACACTGTCTTTTTGTTTCTTTTTTGTGAAAATGTTAATGTAATTACCCGAACCGGGTAACTTATGATTAGTAAGGAAAAGGAGCCAGTGTTTTATATTTAATGATTTCAGCTCATTAGACTGAAATTTTGAAGTAAAAAAATGCAAGTTCTTTCTAAGTTCAATAAATAGTATGTTGGTGTACAAACTTACATTGTCCCTTACCTTTGTAATGAGTATTTGTAAAGCGTGTAACCACAACCACTAGTAGGGTTTGGTGGTTTCAGAGACTCTGCTTTGGATTTCAGGAACATCACCCAGGTGGTAAAAGGTTCCAGACCACTAGGACAGCACCTCTCCTTTGTCTCTTATATGTCATGTAGATTGCATTATAAGGCTTAATTACTTTAAACGAAAGTTAATTTAATGCAGTTTGAAAACCATAGCTAGGTTTAGCTAGGAATTGTGAATGGCCTTGAGAAGCAGTCCTGAATGTGATAACCTCACTGAAGGTCTGAGAGTGGGATATAGGTGGGATTGCATAGTAATAAACAAGGTTATATAATTCAGTATTACTATGTCCTGTAACTTTGAAATGGAGAGCAGGTAAGCAGGATATTTAAACAGCAAGACTCTTACACTTTAGAATTAGATGGTTATTGGTTTTGATCCTTTTTTATTTATTGGGCTTGTTTTTTCCAAAATGTAGTATGTTATCCTACTAGGCCTTATTAAGATTCCAGTTGAAGCAGGACAAGGTGTGATGCACTCCTTTAATCCCAGCCCTGAGGAGGCCAAGACACCCAAATCCCTGTGAACTCCAGGCTAGCCTGGTCTTCATAGCAAGTTCCAAGCCAGCCAGGGATGCACACTGAGACCCTGTCTTGAAAGAAAGGAATCCAATTGAAGATACCTCAGCTTAAACAGCTTCTCCCCAGCACTTCTCAGGAAGGCTATGCCTTCTAGAGATAGCATTGAGTGCTGCTCTTTTTGCTTCTGAGAACACATTGGGTGTAGTGATTCCTCTGTGCCCTTCGGCAGGACTTGTATCTTTAAGGATGGGTTTAACCACAGCAGCTTTAATAATATTTTTTGTGCTGCTTACTCAATATCCATAGCATTTGATTACAGTGCCCATGGGCATCATCCTGGCCTGTATGAAGTGAGCTGTACTGCTGAGACACCATCAATCTTGGGTGCTAGCCAGAGAAGGGAAGTCAGTCTCTGCTTCTGCATCTTTAACCATCTTTAAACCGTGTGCTGTCAACTATTTAAGAATAGTTTGACGATAACCAAATGCTGTCTTCCTTAATAAATTGGGAAAAGAAAAGGTATTTTTGAAAGGGATTTACTATTTAAAGAATCCTTAATTCCTATCTTTTCCTGCCTTGCTTTAATACCATGACCAGTGGTTACACCTGCAGTTAGATATACCTTTCCCAGGTTAACAAGGTACAGAGTTCTATCTGCTTACTGATTTCTATCTATGGTTGCTCCAACATGAAGTGTAAAAATACAGTTTTTTTTCATATGTATTTGGAAAGACAATTTTTCATGTTCAGCAGAGACTCTACACATTTGTCAGACTTTTTAATCTTGGTTCTTTTATCTTTCTATCCACTTCATTATGTGTTAGCATTTGTACCAAAGAGTGAACAGGAAAAGGAAAAACCAGTATTAATCAGTTTCCTTTCAAACAAGCCGTGCTTTCCAGGTGCACGAGGGGAAGAGTCCTAACCCTGAGTTCATTCTACATGCACTTGGCTTGTTCTCTTGTCTTAAATAAAGCAGAGTTGATGTTATGAATTCAAAGATACGTCAGCATTTTTAGTCACAACACAGAACAGCCCTGGTTTCCATACCACTTCCTTCACTGCTTTCAACTCCAGCGCCAGGGTTTTCTGCCAGGCACAGAAAGACTCCTGCTGATTCCTTAAAAAAATATCTCTGGCTAGATTCTACATAGAGACGAACCTGATGGTAGGAAAGGACTTTTATTGGCCATTGCATGCAATTCACTTAACAAACTTACATCTCTAGAGATGCCTATCAAGTTGTTTCCCAAACACAAATCTTTATTTGTGGTTGCCCATGGGTGGGTTTATTTATTCATTCATTTTTTGTTTTGTTTTGAGGCAGTGCCTAGCTGTTGAGCAGCTAACACCACAGGCACATGCTGCTGCACACAGCTTTCTGTTATCCTGAGGAGACTGTTTGAAACTGTCGTCCTAAATCAGATGTCCCTAGATGTGGAGGCTGTTTATTTAAATGTTCAGATAATATTTCAGGCTTTTAGTCAAGGTTCATTTATACTTCTTTCTAGTAGGGCCATACCTGGGTCCTGATGAAACTGTGGCATGGATTCTGTGTGGTCTGGTGTCAGGTAGGAAGGAAGGGCTTCTGAGGGCTTTCATCTGGCTGAACTTGGTCCATCTGTTCAGTTTGGAACAAAGTGCCAAGAGAAATGCGCATTTTGTTTATATGGCAACAGCGAATAAAGTCTCTTATTTTTGAGATTCCTTTATATAGCTTTGTCACAGAATCTTAGATATGCTTTTTTTTAAAGAAAAAAAAACCTGAAATGTTTTTCCTCATAAAATTTCTTGTCTTATAACTTGAAATGCAGGCCTTGGCTATTGACATGTCTTATTCCATAGGAGACCTGTTCATTTCTTCTTTTCCTTGAAATCATTTGTTTGGGTCAGATACCATTTCTTCTTCATACTGGTCTTCAGTTTGTTTGTTTTTTTTGTTTGTTTGTTTGTTTGTTTTTGTCTTTTGATTTTTCAAGACAGAGTTTCTCTGTGTAACAGCCTTGGCTGTCCTGGAACTCGCTTTGTAGATCAGACTGGCTTTGAACTCACAAAGATTCGCTTGCCTCTACTTCCCAAGTACTTGGGGTTTAAAGGCATGAGCCACCACAGCTGGTCTTCTGTCTTTATCAGACAGTATCAACAGTCTAGCATTCATACCTGGGATTGCAGCTCTATAACTGTCCCACTGAGTATGGATAGAGAAACTCAGGTTGTGTCCTCCTCCATCCCTGCTCTGCCTGGGAGTCTGTCCCCAGTCAAAGGACTTGCTACATAGCCATTGTGTTCCTTCCTTGGCACTAGGACAGCTTCAAGCCATTCTGTACAAACGTTACAGGGAAGACCCATTGTCCATTGTAAGTTGGTTTTTTCCCCTGCTGTCACTGCTTGCCAGTGTACCAGTGCTTGAATGGAAACCTTGACCTGCCTGATGGGCTTTGTGAAGGCTCACATACAGTATCAAGAGCTCTGACGTCTGTGGGTGGCCTGCTAGAGAGCGTTCTGACTTGGGAGCTCTGCTTGGTTGTATCATTCACTGGGTATGAGCAGCGAGTGAGTATGAGGCCGCCATCGCCTAGGATCTGCTCGGATGCTCTCTGCTTTCACCTTACCTGCTTTGTTTGGGGCTGCCACAAGGAGAACTGCATGGGAATTTTTTGTTTTCTTTTTCTTTACAGAGACCACTTTTGAGAAGCATCGACTTATTCTTTGTAGTCACTCATTAGGCATAGATTTTTCAGATCCATGATGCTGTTGATATTTTAAATGACTATTTTAAAAAGTCTTTGAGTTTGGGAAGTTCAGGAGAGGAAGCCTGGGTAAGTTTCTTTAAAGCATGTTTGGCTTACCATGGTTAGCCTTAGATGATCTCAGAATGTTAGTGTAAATGTCTCATAGCAAAACAACTTGTTTTTTGGTTTTTTGAGACAGGTTTCTCTGTGTAGCTTTGGAGCTTATCCTGGAACTCGCTCTGTAGTCCAGGCTGGCCTCAAATTCATAGAGATCCACCTACTTCTGCTTCCCAGGTGCTGGAATTAAAGGCGTGCGCCACCATTGCCCGGCCGCAAAACAACTTTTAATGCAGTATGACTTTCCCTTTGCCATGGATCAGGGAAGAACATCCCAGCGTTTACAGCAGCAGTATGGATACAGCTGATACCCAGAACACCCACACAGCTCATTCCACTTGATTTGCATAGACCTATTTTATTCTTGCCTTATTAGAAATAAAGTGGTAAAGATCTGTTCAAGTAAATAATAGAATTTTCTTAACATCCCACTTGCTTTTATAGTCTTATAAATAAAGCCATTCCCAACGATTTCCTCTTAACTTTACCTCTAAACACTATTTGCTAGGAAGTAATGAGTTTTAAAAACCACAGCGTGTCTATTGTTAAGTGGCAAATTTATTATTCTTGGTAAATGTGTGTTTAACAAACACTAGGAAAGGGCAACAATGTGTGTGTGTTGAACATCTGCAGCTTTGCCAGCAGCTTATATTTTAGATACTTAATCTAAATTAAGGCTGCAAGGCACTTTAGATAGTCCCATCCTTAAGTCGGAATTAAATGACACATGATAACCCTGCTTAGTGCAGATAAATTTGAGATGCAAACTCCAAGACTGGGGCTTTTCTCGTTATGTCACACCACTGTTCTTTATTTCAAGCATTTATTTAAACCAGCCATATAAGTGGGGAAAAGGTAGACAGCCTATTCTTAACTGAAAATTCAAACGAATTTCCTTTATTAAGTGTGTGTGTGGGGGGATCCCATTTAAAATACTTTGCGGCAATGGAGTACTAGACATTTTCAGTGCCAAAGCATGGCTTCATCTCCTCCCTGTTAATCCCACATTTGGCTGCAGTCAGAACCAACCACTTTGGTTCCAGGGTCTAGAGTCTTAAGTGTCATGGTTTTTCTGTGGCCCATGACATCTAAAGAGGATGGTTTCTTAATGCCAGCGCTGAGTAATCAGTGTTGGGAAAGGAAAGAAGACTTAGTAGACCACCGCAGGAGCTGCCACCTTTTGAGGAACAAGCCAGTAGGCAAGACGAATCTTCATTCTCGTGACTGGGGAGGGAGACCCTAAATGCTGGAGAGCAGTTTTATTTCCTGTTTATGCATGCTGACACAAAAGTCACAAGCATTTACTTTGGTAGCCTGTGTGTGTGAGAGAGGAGGTGGGGTGGGGTAAGGGAGTCGGTGCAAAAAATGGAAATAACTTTAACCTCCCAAAGGGTTTTGTTACTGATAAATAATTGTGAAATAGCAAAAACTACTGCTTTTAGCAGTCACACCCCCATCTCTTTGTTTAAATGCCTTCTCATTTGTTTTTTATTTTTTCATTTTACTTTTGGCATTAAAATGCACTGAACTGTCATGTTTTACTTACTTTAGTAGTTATAATCATTAGTGTTATCCTTCAGGAGAAAATACAAAGTCTGAAAATAGCTATTTAAGTATACAAGCCAACTTTATGTCCAGACTTTCAATTTTCTAGCAGTCTGACAGTGGTTGTCCAAACTGGATTAGACTTTTGCATTGAAATCAAAGTGTGGGTAAGTGTAGCACATATAATAAAATCCCGCTCTATTCTTGTGACTACATTATTTTTTAAACTTGTCTGTCTCTTGGTATATTATGTAGAGGTCATTTCTTAAGTTAAACAGGATGGCCTAAAAGATTCAGTGATTATTGAAGAGGTCTGTCTCACAGCACCACTTCTCCCTGGAAACCCGCCATTTGGGGACGCTCTTGGTGTGACTGGATGTAACATGTCGGAATGATTTTTGGTTGACTTTTCAGTTCAGTGTTAGTCCTTTCATGTTTGCATCTATGTACATCTCTGTGTGTGGTAAATATGAATTGAATAGATGACTTCTTATTTTATGTTTTAGGCCAAGATTGACAGACACCTAAATATTCATGACTTGAGACTATTCTGCAGCTATAAATTTTGAACCTTTGATGTGCAAAGCAAGACCTGAAGCCCACTCCGGAAACTAAAGTGAGGTGTGCTAACCCTGTAGATTGCCTCACAAGTTGTCTGTTTACAAAGTAAGCTTTACATCCAGGGGATGAAGAACACCACCAGCAGAGCAGAAGACTTGCAAACCCTTTAATTTGATGTGTTGGTTTTTACATGTATGAAATGTAGAAAGATGTAAAGGAAATAAATTAGAAGAGACTACTTTGTATTGTACTGCCATTCCTAATGTATTTTTATACTTTTTGGCAGCATTAAATATTTTTATTAAATAGACCATTGGTTTGTGTGTGTGTGTATGTGTTATCTCTGGACAGCTCCAATTCAAATAGTGAATATTTTCTCATGGGTTTACTCAATTTTATTATAGCTAGAAATTAACATTTAAATGGAAATCAGTTCAAAATACAGGTCACTTGGCTTCAGCTACCCTTCAGTAGGCTTTCTATCCTAAGTAGTACTGGTTAGACAAAAGTAGCAACAGAAAAGTTACTCTTGTCACTTAGGAAAACAATCTGTAATAGTATTATTGCTTAGTGGTGCAGCTTTTAACATATTTGTCCTGTGTTGGACATTGTGTCTTCTCCAAATTTTCCTTATGTAAAGATGTCAGAGGTTCCTTCCCACTTGTGGCTTCTCCTTTATTCCCTATCTAATTTGCATAAGTGGTAGATTTGGAATATCTATAACCCTTTTAATCCTGGAGAAACCCAAACCATGCAGTATTCACAGAGCAGCAGTGCGTCCAGGTAGTAAACCATAAATTCACCTCTTTAATCCTTTAAAAGTCTGCTTGCATTATATTCCTTTTTACCCTGTATGCCAAAGTTTCTGGGTAACTTTGTGTTCCCGCTGTATCCTTCCTAAAAAGCTTATTACCCAGAGTACCACAGCAGGCTTCTTCCCATTGTGTCAGAAGAATTGCCACTAAATCCATTCCCCTTCCTCTCATTCATGGTCCACACCTTTCTTAATCCCCTCCTGAGATGGCCCAGAAAGACCTTCACCTACACTGTAGTCACAGAAAGGCGTGTGGCTTCTGGTAATGATACTGTAGACTCCTCAGTATCCTCAGACTGGACAATTGCTGGGCTTGCTCCAGCTCAGATCTGTTTCTAGAGATTCCATCTTTGGCCTCTGGTTTTGACATACTGATTGTAGTTGATCTCATCTCTGTACAAGTCTTGGTCATGTCCTGAAGTTTATTACATGCAACTTCTTAAACCCCAGGCCGGATCTCCCTTCAGTGCTACAAACCCTGAATCTGCATTCCTTACTGGATCCTTATCCTCCAGAATTGGATGTGATCTATATTCCCGCTACATGCTTTGCATTCACTGGGAACTTGAAAGTCCTTCCTGCTTCCTCTGCTTAGCTCTGTGCCCATGTTCACAGCCTCTAATCTTGTTCACAGACTGTTGCCTTCTGTCCCTGTCTTGGTTAAAGCTTCATTATGGTGTGGATTACAGCAGAGACTTCCCTTCACCTCAGCAGTGCTGCATACTTACACTGATTCCCTGCACAGCTTCCCAGGAGTCATCTCCTCCTTCCCCACCGTGTGTGTGTGTGCGTGCGTGTGTGTGTGCGTGCGTGTGTGTGTGTGCGTGCGTGTGTGTGTGTGCGTGTGTGTGTGTGTGTGCGCGCGCGCGCGCACGCACTCTTGAAGGCAACAGAGGACTCTAGGTGTCTTATTCTGTCACTCTCTGCCTTACTCTTCAAGACAGGACCCCTCCTGGAACCTGGAGCTTTTCATTTATGTTTTACTTGTTCCAGGAGCCCAGCCATACTCGGGGTCAGTGTACTCAGTTAAGCCTCTGGAATGCCCTCACCAGCCTGCCCAACTGACTGACCTTGGCAGACTGGCCAGTGTGTATAGGGGACTCAATTACTCCCCTAACATTACTGAGGCAACCCTTAGTTCCTTGGTACTTCAGGAACAGCTTGGTACAGCATGTGCTTATTAGCAAAAGTGAGGCCCTGGGTTCTGTTCCCAGCACAACACATACAAAAATACCCTTCTGTTCTCTTAACCTATTTTCCATTTTTTGTAACTAGTGTCCTGCTACCACCCTGTGCTACACATGCCACACACAACCTAAAGCTAAGATGGTACACTACAGGTGCTGTTATTTTCCAGTGTGAGCCCACCATCCCTAACCAATTCTTGACTTTAATCACTCCCAAGTGAAATACTTCAAAGGTTTCTCCGGGCATTCGATGTTGACGCTGGAGCACAGAGCAGTGGGCAATGGATAAGCACCGTTGAAAGGTCCACCTGAGGTCCCTTGCTCACCTGTCCTCTGGCTTCTCCCAAGCTGGACCCCATGAGATAAATAGAGGTCGGGCAGTCAACCACAGCACCATGTGGTCAGAAGCCCAATGCCAGAATGTTCAGAGGGAAATGTCTTAGAGCTGGAGAGATGGCTCAGTGGTTAAGAGCATGTGCTACTCTTCCAATGGACCTGGGTTCAGTTTCCAGCAACCATGCCAGGTGGTTCACCCAGGGAAGCTGATGCTTTCTGGCCTCTGAGGGCACTGACATTCTCAGCTTGCACATGCACAAACTTAAATGATAAATAATTTTAACAGTGTCTCTCAATAGAGGCAGGCACACAGGGTTCCTCCCAGGCCTAAGACAGCACCTTCCTCTGAATGTGAAGGAGAAATAGCTTTTCTTGACTCCCAAGTGTAAGGCTTTCTGTTCATTCCTGTATGAGTTATGGAAGAATTGATTTTGGCTCATAGTTTGATGGTATCCATCACGACAGGAGACAGCAGCAGAGGCATGAGGCAGCTGGTCACCTTGTGCCCACAATCAGGAAGCAGAGAAATGAATGCTGGTGCTCACTTCATCTCTCTCTTTTTAAGTTTTATTTTATGTGTATTGGTGTTTTGCCTGCCTTTATGTCTGTGTGAGGATGTTGGGTCCCCTGGAACTAGAGTTACAGGTTTGGTCGGAAGCATCACTGCAACTCCCTAACACCCCTTTATACAAAACATCTGGATTGTTTGCCTGAGGGCTTGACCCTCCAGAGAGGGTCAAGAAAGCTCACCAAATGGTAACCCCTCCCCTGGGAAGGTCAAGACCACTCCCACATGCTATTTAAACTGCCCCCCAGAGAATGAACACGTGGTCCCCCCTTTCCTCTTTTTCCCCTCTCCATGCTTTCCCGGGGCAACCAGGGAGCATTGCATTAAACATGGGCATCTTTTATTCGATTTAATTTTGGTCTGATTGGAATTATTTGCGTGGGCAGAGAAGCTCATCTTAAGAAATACCTAACATTACAGACAGTTGTGAGCTGCCATGTGGGTGCTGGGAATTGAACCTGGGTCCTCTGGAAGAGCAGTGAGTGCTCCTATCCATTGAGCCATCTCCCCAGCCCTCATTTCTCATTTTTACTCAGTCCAGGACCCCAGCCAATGGGATAGTGCTGTCCACATTTGGGGTAGGTCTGTTTAGTTAAACTTCTCTCAGAATACTTTACCTGCCAAGAAGTGTACTTCCTCTGGGATTCTTAGCAATGAAAATAAACAATCATGACTCCCAATTCACACCTCCAGATTCTCCTAGAATAAACAGCAAGTATGGTAAGCCATGGTTAATGCACATTTCCCAGTGTCTTGGTTAGGGTTTCTTTTGTTATTTAGAGACACCGTGACCATGGCAACTCTTATAAAGGCAAAACACACTACCATCATGGCAGGACATGGTGGCATGCAGGCAGACATTGGTGTTGTAGAGGTAGCTGAGGGTTCTACAGCTTGTGTAGGCAACAGGAAGTGGTCTTAGACACTGGGTGCGTTTTGAGCATATATGAGACTTCAAAGTCTGCCTCCACAGTGACCCACTTCCTCCAACAAGACCTCACCTACTCCAACAAAGCCACACCTCCTAATAGTGCCGCACCCTTTGGGGGCCGTCGTTTTCAAGCCATCACATTCCACTTCCTAGCCCCCAAAGGCTTGCAGCCCTGCCAAAATGCAAAAGTGCATTCAGTCTAGCTTCAGAATTGCAGTCCCAAACTTAGGCTAAAGTTCATAGTCTCTTCTGAGATTCTGTCAGTCTCTTAACTGTAACCCCCTGTAAAATTAAAAAAAAAAAAACAAAACAAAACAGGTCCCATACTCCCAACATATAATGACACTGGATATGTATTGCCGTTCCAAGTGGAGGAAAGGGAGCATGGTGAGGAAATACTGGACAAAAGCAAAACTGAAAACCAGCAGGGCAAACTCCAAACTCAGCATCTTCATGTCTGATGTCAAAATGCTCTTATATCCCACTCCTTCCAGCTTTGTTGATTGTGACACACTTCTTTCTCTTGGGCTGGTCCCACTCCCTGTCAGCAGCTCTCTTCAGCAGCTATCTCACAGCTGTGGCATCTCCAACATCTTGGGGTCCCTAAGGCAATCCAGGCTTCACCTTCACAGCATCATGGAATGGCCTCTTTAGGTCTCCATTCAGGGACACCCTGACACATGTCTGGCTCAGCGGATTCCTGTAGTCACTGAGGAAAATTCCATAACCCCTTCTATCTTTAACTCCAAAACCACATGGCTGAAGCTTCCGAGTTCTGCTGCTTGCTGCAGATAGAACATGGTCCCCTTGTTCAATTACATCTTCACCAGCTTCTGCCTTCCAAGTGCAGGGATTAAAAGTGTGCCCCATCACCATCCCTTAGCTTTTCTTCTTTTTCACTAGTTGGAATTTAGCTGGGTGGCATCTTGCCCTGAGGTTACCACTCCCTTTAGACAACATATTAATATTTTTTCTCTGAAACCTCTTGAGCCAGGCCCCCACAGTTCAATAACTTAGCACCACTGTCTTCCATGTTTTTACGAGTATGTCCCATTAAGCAACACTTAAAGTATTCAACTCCTTTCCTTATCCAGTCCCAATGTCCATATTCCTTAGAATAAAGGCATAGTCTGGCCTATACTAGCACTATCTCAGTCCTTGGTTCCAACTTCTGTCAGGGTTTATATTGCACTGAAGAGACACCATGACCATGGCTGTAGGACCCAGCCATGATAAACTCCATAGAGGCTCAGTAGTTTACCCTGGTTCCAAGAAAGACCACAAGCTGAGACTACCAGGCACCACCCAAAACACACCATCCAAAGGAAATTCCTAACGTTCCAACCATTATAGATAGGATCACCTGCCGGCACACACCCATCGCTTTTCACCAGGGCACCCTTTGACAAATGTCAGCCAATCAAGGCTCCTGAACCTTAGAAATCTCTCACCCCTACTTTTGCCATTATAAAACCCAACCCCAACTGTGCTCGGGGCTCTCCACTCATGCCAATTCGTTGGACATACAGAGAGCTCCAGTCCACGAACTTATGTAAGAATAAAGGCTCTTTGCTTTTACATACAGGACTCAGTCTCCTAGTTGGTTTTGGGGGGACTCCGTGATCTAGGCATAACAAGGACAACTCATTTTTTCCTTTTTTTGAGACAAAGTTCCTCTATGAAACAGTCCTGGCTGTCCTGGAATTCACGCTGTAGACCCGGCTCAGATCAAGATTTCAGGGAGATCCACCTGCCTCTGCCTTCCATGAGCTGGGACTGCTACCACCTCCCAGCACAGCAACTCTTATAAAAGAAAAACATTTAATTGGGGTGGCTTACGTTTTCAGAGGCTTAATCCATTACCACTGATGGTTCCGATATGGTAGCATGCAGGCAGACACCGCGCAGAAGAAGCTGAGAGTCCCACATCTTGACTCACAGACAACAGGAAGTGGTTTGTCTAACTGGGCGTGGCCTGAGCATATATGAGAACTTAAACTCGGCCTCCAGTAGTTGCTGATGTACGTGGACAGAGGGTTTGTTTCCACACACAGTTCAGCAGTCAGGAGGCAGCCCTAAAAGGAGGGACCTGGCTAGGGTCTGAGCATGAAGACAGATGGCAGACCAGGGACTACAGAACCTGCATGGCTCCACACGTGAAGCGAAGTCTGGAAGATTTCCAGGAGCTTAGGCCGCATCCAACAAAGATGCACAGGGGCTGGAAGTGGTTCAGCAGGCTGGGGTCTGTGAGACCCAGGCCTGAGGGAAGTTCGTGCACATTCACTAACACGACTGGATGCCATCTGGGGTGGTTTGCAGGTCTAGACTGGTGCCTGGCTGCCTCGTCTTCCAGGTTTATCTGCTGCAATCTTGACTCCAATAGGAGGGTATTGAGAGGTTGTTGGGACCTTTAAGAGGTAGGGCCTCATGGGACGGGACTGAAGTAGATCTAAGATTAGCTCCCCTCAGAGTGAACTGTTATGAGTCAGCCTACAGCTGAATTGCTTTTTAATTCATAAAGCTCACTGTCCCAGGCATTTTGTTATATAAAGAAAATGGACAAAGACATTGTCCATAAACATTCACTGAATGATTACTATTTTCAAAATTATCTCAAGATGGTAAATTTATTTATTTAATACATTTATGCCAGGTGGTGGTTGTGCATGCCTTTAATCCCAGCACTCAAGAGGCCAAGGCAGGAGGATCTCTGTGAGTTCGAGGCCAGACTGGTCTACAAGAGCTAGTTCTAGGACAGGCTCCAAAGCTATACAGAGAAACCCTGTCTCGAAAAACTGAAAAAAAACCACCCCCCCCAACTCATTTATTTATCTCACCCCCCCACTCTGTGTGTGTGTCTGTCCTAGGAACTAAACTCAGCTCATCAGGCTTAACGAAAGTACTGTTGACTGCTGAAGCTACCTCATTACCACCTTCACTGTTTTTGTTTTGTGTGTGCTTTTTAAAGCCAGGAATGGGAGCTGGGGAATGGGTAGGGAAATGGTTCATTGGTTAAGAGCATTTGTTGCTCTTGTAGAGGATCCAGGTTCAGTTCCCAGCACCCACATGGTGGCTCACAACCATCCATAACTTCAGTTCTAGGGCATCTAATGCCCTCTTCTGACCTCTCCTAGCAGTAAGCACACACTAGGTGCACATACATACATGTAAGCAAAATACTCATAAATACATCTAATTCTTTCCAATATAAAAATCCAGGTATGATGGCTCATACTTGTCAGGAGACCAAAGTTAGTTCAAGCCTGATGCGGGTTTCAGAACAAAATCTTATTTTTAAAAAAGAGGTAAAAATTACTTCCTAAATAGAACCCCAGCAGCACAGACACTAAGAGAAACAATTAATAAATATGACCTCCTGAAACTGTAAAGCAAAGGACACAGTCAACAAGACAAAACAACGGCCTACAGAATGGGAAAAGATCTTCACTAATCCCACATCAGACAGAGGTCTGATCTCCAAAGTATACAAAGAACTCAAGAAATTGAGCACCAAAAGAACACATAATCCAATAAAAAAAAAAA
>PVIU01016584.1:0-44559 GCA_004026605.1 Ondatra zibethicus | reverse complement strand
TACTGAATGGGAGAAAATCTTCACTAACCCCACATCGGACAAAGGTCTGATCTCCAAAAATATACAAAAAACTCAAGAAACTAGACATTAAAATGCTAAATTACCCAATTAAAAAATGGGGTAATGATCTGAACAGAGACTTCTCAACAGAAGAAGTTCGAATGGCCAAAAGATACTTAAGGTCATGTTCAACTTCTTTAGCCATCAAGGAAATGCAGATAAAAACAACTTTGAGATACCGTCTTACACCTGTCAGAATGGCTAAAATCAAAAACACCAATCAAAGCCTGTGCTGGAGAGGGTGTGGAGTAAGGGGAACACTCATCCATTGCTGGTGGAAATGCAAACTTGTGCAACCACTTTGGACATCAGTGTGGCGGTTTCTCAGGAAATTGGGAATCAACCAACCTCAGAATCCAGCAATACCACTCTTAGGAATATGCCCAAGAGATGCCCAATCATACTACAAAAGCATTTGTGCAACTATGTTCATAGCAGCATTATTTGTAATAGCCAGAACCTGGAAACAACCTAGGTGCCCCTCAATGGAAGAATGTATAAAGAAAGTGTGGAATATATACACATTAGAATATTACTCAGAAGAAAAAAACAATGACATCCTTAAATTTGCATGCAAATGGATGGAAATAGAAAACACTATCCTTAGTGAGATAACCCAAACCCAAAAAGATGATTATGGTATGTACTCATTAATTAGTGGACCCTAGCCATAAACAAAGGACATTAAGCTTATAGCTCCCAAGCCTAGAGAAGTCAAATAGCAAGGTGAACCCAAAGAAAAACATATGTAGATCCTCCTGGAAATTGGAAGCAAACAAGATTGCCGGGCAAAAGGTGGAGGCACAGGAATGGGGATAGGGGTGGGGGGGATGAAAGGGAAAGAGGGAGGGAGAAAGGAGAAGGGATGGACTGGGGAGAGCTTGGGGGAGTGGGAGGGTGGAGATGGAGGAAGGGTGGATATTGGAGAAGGGAATAAGATATCTACATTAAGGGAGTCATTTTAGGATTGGCAAGAGTCTTGGCTCTAGAGTGGATCCCAGGTGTCCACGGGGATGTCCCCAGCTAGGTACTTGGGCAGCAGAGGAGAAGGTGCCTGATCTAGCCTTGTCCTATAGTCACATTGATGAATATCTTGATCATCACCATAGAAATTTCATCTGATGGATGGAGATAGAGACAGAGACCCACATTCACATCAGAGCAATAGACTGAGCTCCCAAGGTCCAGTCAAAGAGCAGAAGGTGGGAGAAGATGAGCAAGGAAGTCGGGACCCAGAGAGGCTGGTGCACCAACCGTGACAGTGTACCGGATCTAATGGGAGCTCCCCAATTCCATCTGGTCCAGGACTGAATGAGCGTAAGACCAAACCGGAATCTCTGAATGTGGCTGCCAATGGGGGCTGACTGAGAAGCCAATGATAATGGCACTGGGTCCTATCTCTTCTGCATATATTAGCTTTTTGGAAATCTAGTCTATATGGATGCACACCTTCCTAGGCCGGGATGGAGCGGGGAGGGCCTTGGGCTTCTCACAGGGAAGGGTGCTCTGCCCCCTCTTAAGGAAGCAGGGGGAGGCAGGAGGGTTAGTGGGGGAGCGGGAGGGGACTGGAAGAAGGGGAGGAAGTGTAAATTTTTTGAATGAAAAATAAAAGAATATTAAAAAAATAAAAATAAAAAATTTAAAAAAAAATGACCTCTGAGGTCTCATTAGACAAATGTAAGCTGGAAAACAATGAGACATCAGTTTACCAAAAGGAAGGAAAAGACAGAGAAAGCAAGGAAAGCCGATTGGAGAGAGAGTAAGGAAGTGAGAGAGGGTGTCGGCTATGGCTACAAACACCATACACCAAATGGTCTTAATGATTGATTTCCCACAGATCTAGAAGCTGAAGTTGGGGCATTAAGGTGCTGGCATGGTTGAGGCATGATGAGGTCTCTCCATTCTGCAGGCCAACTGCCTCTTGAGTTCTCCCAAGGAAAGAAGAGGGTAAGTCAGTTCTCCACCCTTCCCTCATATGGCTACTGATCTCACAAGGGCTCTACTATCATGATCTGGTTACTCCTAAAAGTCATATCTCCAAATTATTTCCTAATCTCTTTCACACTGGGGATGAAATTTCAACATACTAATTCTAAAGGTATACAAACATTTGTAATACAGAAAACAGAATCTATATTCAACCGAAAAACTTTTAAAAATAAAAATGAGGCCAGGTATACATGCTCTAATCCTAGGAGGATCTCAAATATTTAAATGAGATGTACAAAAAAGACATTTAATTAATGAAGCCTTTAATTAATGAAGCCTTGAATTCATCATCAGAAAAATAAAACACACACATAATAAAAAGACCTCCAAAGGAATTAATTCCAAAAATAAATATCCCAGAAGGAGTCAAAATATCTAGAAACATTCAAAAAGAGACTACCAGGCTGCTAAGTGTCTAATAGCTGTTACAATATTAGTTACAAGGAAGGCAAATTAAAAACACATTGAGGGAAACTTCACACCCATTAGAATTGCTAAATTTAAAACAACTGGCAATAAATATTAGCACTGGGCAGGTTCACACACATCCTATCTCCTAAGATTTGCCTGACATGCACGAATCTTTGGTTTAATCTCCAGAATAAAGAAAAGTATAAATAAGTAGAAAACAGTATTGGTATTTTTGAAACAACTAAAAATTCACATTTTTTTTAACTGGGAGACCAATCACTTTGAAAACTTGTGGAGATACTTTTTATAAAATTAAAAATTCACAAGCTCCAACAATCTGTCTCCTGGAAAAAAAAATGCAGACATACATGCACAGAAAAACTTGTAGAAATATTTGAAAATCCAAACATAAAAACCATTCAGCTGCAGAAAGACAAACAGAAACTATAAGAGTGCACTTCTACACAGTAAAAAAGAATGAAAGACTGAGACAGAAGACAAAATAAATAAGTACCGAAAGCATTATTATGTTAAGGGAATGAACACAAAGTATTTGACTCCACTCCTATGCACCCAAGAACTGTCCAAGTGCTTCACTCTGCAAGGCCCCAGAACCTGCTCTGCCTGGGGCAGTGAAAGAACGAAGAAAGCACAGAGACACAGAAAATCTGAGATGAGTTGGGCTTGACTCTCTGATGAAGACCCCTCACAGCCCCAGAACTTAACGTGTTCGTTATATACAACTGAGCAGGGAGGCAGAGCTATTGCATACAGCTGGCTGAGGAGGCAGGCTTATTGAGTCTCTGCAGGAACAGTCAGCAGGGACGCAGTCTTCAGAGGGAAGAAAACCATGGTGGGCATTGTCTGCATACACTGTCAACATTCACACTCAGACCTGCTTCACCATCCCTCTGAGCCTCACTTGGAGAAGGCTTTGACACTCCCATGGGACGCTTCAAGGTACTTGCGTCCTTTGGCATGGCCATGCCCTTGTCAACAACACATATACACTCAGGACTTCCCTTGATCCTTTCAGCTAATCTATGTTGATGGAAATCACAAAAGTAGTTAGCTCTTCTTATTGGAACTGAATAAAACAGAACACCCAGGAAATCCTAGGAAAATTGCTCTATGCCTTCACTTAAATGTGAATCACATTTGTCAAAACTCATCGACTTGTATTTTAAAGATATGTCCTCTGTAAATAAACATCCATTTGTACTGATTACAAGTAACAAGCAAATTTGTTATGTCCCCTTGAAGTGTGTGCCTTCTGCAACTTACAAAAACCGGTGTGTTTGGTTTTTGTTGTTGTTTTCTTTCTAGTGTTTCAAGACAAGGTTTCTCTGTGTAACTTTTGGCTGTCCCAGAACTTGCTCTGTAGACTAGGCTGGCCTTGAACTCACAGAGATCTGCCTGCCTCTGCCTCCCGAGTGCTGGGATTAAAGGCGTGTGCCTTTTCACCTACAAGGCAGCTGACAGCATTTAGAGCTAGATGCAACCAAGCATTCTGCATTTTCATTCACTACTGAAGCTAATGTCCATCTGGTTCTGAGCATGGCAAAGTCAGTATTTTCATGCACAATTTCACTATCGGTCTCAAATTTATCATTGTTACTTATTGAAAACTCACACTTGCATCTAACATCATTAGGAATTACTCTGAACTTGTCCATCCTCTCCAGTTACGTTCCCAGGTGTAAATGTCCACAAATCCTCAAAAGAGGGCCATCAGTTCAACTCTACACAAACACTTAATTCTTTTATCTTTGTGATTGTTCTAGCATGCACAGACAACTCAGACTGGGCCATCAGAACCTTTTCCAAATATCATATCTTTTAAAATTAGAGGAAAAGCATTTTCTCTTTTTCTATATTTCTTAGATAAATATAATCTGGGAGTTTCTGGAAGTACTAAACTTCCAGAAATCAGGCAAGTTTATGATCTAAGAACAAAAAGTCAAATAAAAGGAAACCTACAGAAGAAGAATTCTGAACTCTAATGGAACTACAGTTGGTTCCTACCTTATTGGATGCAGCTAGAATTGCCAAATAACAAAACAGGACAAAGATACAGGAGAGGAAGCAACAGACCAACATCTCTCACAAAAATTGACATGAGAACCTGAAACAAAGCATTGCATCTTACTGAACAACAGTTAAAAGGAATTATAGAGACTACCAAATAATAACTTATTAATTAATGCCATTCATCATATCGCCAAGCTAAAGAAGTAAAAGAATGTGATGATATGCAAAAAAAGAGCTTGACATTGACAATATCTATTATAAAACCTACCAACTGGGGGCTGGGGAAGATAGCTCCTTCAAGTGCACACTTTTCAAGAATGAGGACCTAAGTCTGATCTTCAGGGCGCACAACAAAAATGTAGGGGTTCACATGAGGTCTTAACACAAAATCTACAGGCAACTGAGTAACATAAGGAGCAGGAGAGGTGACCCTTCCTAGGAAAGAGCATACCAATTGGTTGTTCATTTCCACACAGTCAGCCACATACACGCAAGTAACATTACATGAGCCCAATAGGTTACACTGCCCTTTCAGAGGATCAAAGCTCAGCACCTGCTCCAGGAAGCTCACAACCGCCTGTAATTACAGTCCCAAGGAATCCTCTTCTGGCCTGCATGGAACTGTCACTCCAGGACACATACTGACTCCCACCCAAGTACATCTGTGCGTACATAATCAAAAATTAAAATCTTTTAGAAAAAGAACTAAGTGGGTAAGCCCTGTAGAATGACACCAGAGGTTGTCCTCTGGCCTCCACATTTTACTACACACACACACACACACACACAATTAGTTTGTATAGAGAAAGAACTTCCTCAACTTCCTAAAGAAAATCTACCCCTCTAAAATCTGAACTGCTTTGTGTGGAGGACAAACAGATATCCCACTTATACAACTGAGCATTCCGTAGCCTTTTATTCTCTGCAGTTATGGATCTCTGTATTAATCACCATCTACTTCAAAAAGAGATTTGTCTGATGCAGTTTGAGAGATGGGCTAATCTGTGTGTATAAAGATAAGAACTTGGGGGAGCAGGTTGTTATTATGTCCATTTAGAAGGGGAATAGTATTAGGATCTTCCCCAGGGCCTATGCCCCAGCCATCCGCAGATTTTTGTAGCTTAATATCATGCCTAATGTTAAGAGTCTCATTGCTTTCCCCCTAGGTCTGAAAACTGGGTAAGGCTATTTCTTACCACTTCTACTAAATATCATAGAAGAAACCAAAAATGGAAGATCAGAAAACAACCTAGATGGTATCAGACAATCCAATGAGCTTGATAATTTATTATTTATTAAAAGTGAAAATATCTGTTCTGTTAAGTGCATTCTTAAGAGGATGAAAAGATAAATACATATTACATGGATATATTTATAAAACCTTTATATGTTGAATTACTTATATCTAAAATATACAAAAATATTTTAAAACTCAACAATATAAAAGCAAGTCACTCTTAAATTAAACAACAACCACAAAAAAAAAAAAACCTGAATGGATGCTTCAAAATAAAAGACACACCACTGGTAAGTATGAATAAGAAAAACTGTTCAACACAGATGGTTTGTGGGATGTCATGGCAGAACAACATTGAGGCACTAAGTATACACCTGTTAGAAGGGCAAAAACTAACAAGAGCAACAATTTAAAAAAAACTAGCAGTGCTGGTGACAATAAGGAACAGCAGTACTCTGTCACTCAATGCTGATGGGCACACTATGCTACCACCACTATAAGCTACAGTTGTATACAAGGCAACAATTGCATTGAGAGATATTTACCTTATTGAATCTAAGACAGGTCCACATAAAAGCCCTGAGCATGAGCATTTATAGTGACTTTACTCATAATTGCCACACACTGGATTCAAGAAAGAGGTTTTTTGGGCAAATGGACATGTAAATTGTAGTACATCTACCTAATGGCCATACTCACCAGAAAATAAGTTGAGCTACCAAGCTATGAGAACATGGAGGAACACTGATATAGATATGAATAATTTGCATTGGTATAAATCTTGATTTATTGATATAAATTTAATGTCAATTTGTTATATGTGTATGTATTTCTGATCTTGATTAAGGTATTGTGATTGTGTAGTTCATTTAAAAATGTAATGTATAATTTAAAAATATAGGTTGTTAATGGATAATCATCAATAATAGTCAAGCTTATAGTCATGTTAGTTAGATTTTCTAGATATATAGAGCTATATTTCAGTAAGACAGACATTCTTCATATCTCTCAAAGACTACAAAATATGGCATTTTAAATGTTTTTGTAACTTAGGACTTTTCTTTACAATGAGACACGTCTGCTCCTGGCAGCACCAATCTACTTCAAAAAAAATGGACATCAAAGAGACAAAAAACTATCCTTGGACAAAAAACTATCCTTGCCTAAACTGTTACATAACCTGGACATAAAAAACCCATAGAGAGAAGACTACTAAACTTGCCTAAAGGTGAGATGATCCTTCGGGATTTCTGATTCATAAAAGAGTCTGCAAGACATTCTACAAAATACAAAAAAAAATTACTAAACTGTCTTTAAATTTTCCTGCTTTATAAAAATGCCTACTAAATAGTATGGGCCTAAAGGCCAAAGATAGGTGCCCCAACGGTACAAAAAGCTTTGGGTGACTGTCCAGACAGCAACATGTCTCTGTCATTTCTATAGTTTTGGACTTAGGTAATATTATATCCTTCTGGAGTCTCTAATGGAGTTAAGAAATAGATAAATAGTTATAGTTTTCCTTTGTCATAATAAAAGATAAAATAGATATAAATATTATAACTGTAATTCTTACTTGATAACTGTTTTGTTATATGTAATTTACTATGTTAAAGTTAAGGCCTTCCTTTTTTGTTTAAACAAAAAAAGGAAATTGGTGTAGGAGGTCCTTCTGTATTTGGGTTCCTTTCATTGGTCAATAAAGAGACTGCCTTGGCCTTTTGATAGGGCAGCCCTTAGGTGGGTGTAATAGACAGAACAAAATGCTGGGAGGAAGAAGGCAATGTGACAGACGCAATAAATCTCTGGCCTGAGACAGACGTAGGATAGAATCTTCCCTGTAAGCCATGACCCCGTAGTGATACACAAATTACTAGATTTGGGTTACAACAAGATGTGAGAGTTACCCAAGAAGAGACTAGATATAATGGACCAGGCAGTGTTTTAAATAAATACAGTTTCTGTGTAATTATTTCGGGTTTAAGCTAGCCGTGCAATCAGGAGCTGGGCAACAAAACACAGCCAAGGATGGCTGGGACAAAAAACAGGTTCGTGCCTCCTACTATAGAACACTAATAAGTGAACAAAGCCTTCTGGAAAAATCTGTATGCTGATAAAGTAAAAAGGATGAGTGGATTATAACATACACAGCAAAGCAAAAACAGACTCAGAAATTAATACATATATATATTACAATATTAATTAAAAGAGGCTATCAACTTTAGAGTTGGGGCATAGGAAGGTTTTGATGGATGGGAGTGAAGTGGAACAAGAAAGAGAAAAAAGAGAACAGAAGTAAAATAATTCTATTCCAATTAAAAACATAATTAAAACAAAAAGTGAGTGTTTTCCACGTGTCTGATAGGGTGATGAAAGACTAGGTGAGCGCGTGGGCTGTTTAGAGCATTGAACACTGCGTATGCTGCCACAGGGAAGGAGCTTGGGCATTGCTTATTTATTAAACCCAAAGAAAGAGCTATACAAAGAAAAAATAAAATCTATAGACATTTATCATAGCATAGCAGTATTAATTACAAGAAATGTGTGGTATTGATACATAAAAAAGAAACTTTATTAAAGGAAGGTGCCTACAAGAACCAACCCTCTATGTATATGTTCCTCTTTCTTACTATATAAACTGTTTTAAAAATACATTCCATTATATTCAAATAAACAAGCAAATAAGATGGAGCTAAGCATGATGGCAGTTGTCTGTAATCCCAGTGTTTGAAAGGCTGAGGCAGTGGAAGAAATATGCTTTATGTCAAGATAACCTTAAATCAATCCAAAAGTATTCAATTAGTTTCAAAAGTCCTCAGGAGACAAATTGAAGTGGCTTTCACTAGCAAAAATTATTTAATTTGCTCATCAATAAAAATAATAGCTGCAGTGCACTGAGACATATTAGCATGTTTGTTTTCATGAAATTATTAACAATGTAAACAAAAGTCTAATGAGTCCTCATATGCTAATACATGTATAACACAATTATATAGATGTAATATATAGTTTATGTAATGCTAATGTATATATTACGTTACATTGACAATGAGTGAGCAGACTCAAACTGTTCTCTTGCCTTTCTCACGCTAATGTTCTGTTGGTTAATCCAATGGTAACTTAGAGGGAGTTTGGATGAGGAAGGGAGGGTAGAAAAAGAATCACCATTTTACTGAGCAGGTTGTATATAGGAATATATGCATATGCTTATACATCTTTGCATGCAACATTAATTAGGGGGAGGCAAGAACCATATGAATTTGAAGGAGATTGGAGAGGGGTGCATGGGAGGATTTGGAGGGAAGAAAGGGAAGGGAGAAATGCAATTAACTTTAAAAAATTAAATCACTCTTTTATTCTTCTAGTGAATTACTTACTGTAAGCACTGGGCATCTAAGTCTACTACTATCACAAAGAGAGAGAGAACCAGTCAGGTTTTGCCTTCAGGTAGAACACTCCATCTGCAAGATGGTCTTGGAAAAACCAAAATAAAGCTGAAATCGACTAATAACCCCAAAACACACTACATCGAAGACAGATAATATGCTTAAACTTGTAAAATAACAGAACTTTCTTTTCAACAACAAGAATAAGCACAATATAAAAGAAAAAGAAAGAAAAAAATAAGTGGAAAAGGAAGCAAAAAAAGTAGAAGAAAGGTGTTTTTAAATCAGTTGCTATAAATGGGACCATTTGAATATTGATTTGAGCAGAATATAAAATAAATCCACACATGATATTAATGAAAAACTGATGCTCTGCATGGTTCTTGGATACTTGGCATATGAAGAAATTATTCTTTGATCTGGGGTTTAATTGTGTTTTCTTTATATTAATAAGCGAATTCTTGTGGAGAGATACTGAAATGCCAAAAGATGAATTAAGGTGATTTCTGACATTTGCTTCAAAATTTTAGGCTGAAAGCGAATGTACGGTGAGCCACAGAGAATACAGAAGGAAATAACCGAGAAGTCACTGATCATATATTCAGTCCATGTTATTTTATTATCCTATTCTTGTTTGTGAATAAACCCTTGAGGATGAAATGTTTGTCTTCTGGGTGGCCATCTTGTTCTGTTCTCCTTCAGACACGTTGAAACATTCTCCTTATGGAATTGGAAGCTTGTTTACCCATAAAGCAGCTCACTCTCCTCTTAGCCAGGCTCACATCTGCCTCAAGGAAGCCAGAAACAAAACGCTGAGGCTATCGGGGAACCTTCCTTCCATGAGTCCATAGACATGGATCTAAACCTGAAGTATTCATGATTCATTTGCTGTCTGTGTTCAGGAAGGCCCGATTCCCACCTAGTTTTAGAGGGTGGAGGGACACAGTAAGTATTGCAGGAAGTCCCCGCTTTACTAGTGCGCCATCATCCTTGCTATCCCTTTAATAGTGAACTTAAAGATCTACCTGCTTTAATTGGCAAGGGGAGGGGGAACCTTCACTCTTAATTTAAAATAGTAATTTGTTGGTTTTCTCTCTACTCTCCTAAGCTCTGCAGATAATATTTATTATGTGGCCTTTGTAAAGACAAAATATCTAAAATTATTAAAAGTTCTATTCCATTACCGCAACCTAAGATTCAGAGTTTGCTATGGCTCTTTGTGTCTCCACCGTCTTCCTACAGCAGATATTCAGCTGCAGAATAATGTTGGCAATATAGCAAGGGCTCATCCTGGAAACACCAAACCCTGAGGGCTTCTTTCTTCCTCCCTTTCTCCCTTCCTTCTTCCTAGTCTTTTTTTTTTTTAAGAAACTCCCTCCAATATGAGAGGTACCAAGCCATTTGTTCCAGGGTGTTTTGCATAATAATGGGTCCCTTCAGTTTCCAGGCTCACAAAGAATGCAGTTGCTGAGGGAACCAGGCAGCAACATCAACAACAAAAAAGAAAATTGCCAGTTTTTTTCACTGAAACTGCTCCTATTCTTCATCTAAATTTTCAAGCAATTTTATCTTTTTAAATGTAAATACTGGTAAGGATTCAGAAAAGCCATCCAGCTATTAACACTTCAGGTGTAATTATTACTCTTCCTAAACTCTACCTTCTCGGTGAAGCCGGCTCCTGGAGAAGTATTATTACTAAGTTCCTTCTTGTGTGGGCCCCTAGACATCTTCAAATAAATGTCTGTAGGTGGGACGCTCTGATTACAAAGGCTGAGTGAAATTAATGTTATTAATGTACCAAGGTGTGAAGTAGAAACCGCGACCGGCTTTCCCTGAAGAACTCGGCTGATTGCGCCTTGGAAGCCACAATCTGTCCAGAGAGGCCCTGCGACACCACTTTGCCGGCTCTCAAGCTAAGAAGAAAAATGGGCAACGGGGGTGCATTGTGAAGTCGCGGTGCTGAAGAGCAGTTTAACCGAGCTAATGATAGCTGCAGCAGCCAGAATCACGGGACTCGGCAGACATCTGCATTTTGTGTTCTTTTCTTTCTCCTGCCCCCTAATCAGGAAGAAAAAACTGGCTAGGAGCTTTGCCTCCAAGCTTGCTGCCTCTGTGAATCTCCCTTCGGAAGGGAGTCTTGGAGAAATGAATGTGCAGAGTGCTTTCTGTTCCTTCTGTATTTCACTTTCAGAAAGGACAGACCTGTAAGGTGTGCTTGAGGAGCTGTTAGACACATATTCTGAAGCCCTTCAAACGAGACAGCCTTTGGGGTGCTAATCTAAAGCTGCAAGTGATGTCAACAGATAGATCCTCAGAGTTAAAATTCCTGAAGCTCTTTCTGGGTCCCCCAGCTTAGATCATTCTTTCCAAATTTAGCAAACTTGATTCAGACTACTATGTTCAGCCCACATCATCGGTCCCGATCATGAATTTAATCACTCATCTATCCATTCATTTAAGGGATCAGTCAAGAGGATTTACTGGGCTTCTGTTATGGGCTATCATTGTATTGTGTTGGCCACATAAAGGAGAGTAAACTCATCTTAACGGAATGCGCAGTCCACGGAGATTTCAAACATGGCAGCTTGGACGCAGTGCTCTGACAGCCAGGGAAAGGGTAAAATCGATTTCGTGGCCCCTGAAGCAGTTTTATAAAAGGTTGTGCCCTCCTGGCCTGTAATGGAGAAGCACTCAATGAGAAGAGTTTGTTTTTATGATGCGTTCTTTACGGTGCCAATGAGGCCTCTCCCTTACTCCCTGCAAAAAGTCAAATAATAAAATAAAAGCACAATTATAAGCGGGTAACAGCTTTGATCTTCGTTGTCAAGAAATCCTATCTCCAGAAAGCCCCTGTTAACTGTGGAGGAAGTTTGCTCATTAACTTTTACACGACTCTCCTGTTACATCCCACCGCTGGTGTAAACGAAAGGATTCTGTTCCGTGTGAGGGTACGCTGCAAGCGCTGAGGATTTGTGCTGTTACTACTACGCGCCATGCTAATACAGTCATGACTTCATTGCTTTAAGAAAGATTATTTTAGCAACTTCTGAACTCAGGTAATAGGGGTTGAAGAAAATTAAAAAGCATGCCTAATTTAAAACTCTTTTCATGTGTTACCCTGGCAGATAACTTCCAAGAAGTATTCTTATTAGAGATCAGCCTGTAGGTTGCTGTGAAAAACTGCAGATCTTATGGTGCATTAGACAGCCAAACATTTCATTGGTGAGAACCGGTGCAACCACAGGTGAGGTAAGAGGGTACGGGTCAACAAGCCCCTCCTCCACAGACATGTTTATGCAGGTCAAGTTAGCCAGAACGCTTACTCAACTGCAAACCCCAGTGAAGAAATGAAGAAATGACTGGGATTTAACACACACACACTACACACACACACACACACACACACACACACACACATACACACACACACTAGCCTTAGATTTCAAAATGTTCATCCCTTCCTCATTTTAATCCCCCTTCTCACCCACAGACGCTCTTTACCTCGGCTTCAACTCTCCGCTAACTCCGGCCTATAGCTCTTGCCTCTCTGCAACCACCTCCTTTCTTCTACTGCAGAGTCTTCTTCTAGTTTCTCCTTGATTTCAATTGTGAAAGCACAGAAAGAAAGAATTTGTGTGCAAACAATACATATTCCTCAGAGAGTATAAAAGGGAAGCCTCTGGAATGAAGTACTTTTTGGCGCAGTCATTTGTCACTTCACAAAGCTGAAGGAAGAGTCCCAAGAAAACAGGGCATAATGGGCAACTTTTAGTTGAGTGTAGGTGACTCTGAGAGCCTGGGAACCACCAAAGAAAGATGCCCACCAGCTGGTGACAACCAGAGGAGCTACCACTGGTCCAGAGTGTACAATGTACCAGGGCTTCTACAAACGTAATCTGATCTTTTCTTCAGAGCGGTATGGCAGGATGGATTTTATTAGCCTTGTTTTATGGGGGAAGAAATAGCAGAATAATTTTCCAGCTAAGGCAGGTTTGGGGAAATTCAGGACAAGACACAGGAAAGAACTTCTCAGTTCTTTCCCTGTCTCTAATTCTTCGGGAGAGGCTCCCAGTTTGCTTAGAGGTAAAGAAGGTTAAATCTCCATGGTTCGCTCAGATGGCTTTAAAACAAAACAATAAAAAATAAAACCTCTGTCTGCTCCTACACCTTTTAAATATATTGGAGCTAAAAGAGAAGAAAGAGAATCCTGTGGTAGACGCACTCACAAACCTTCCACGTGGACCTAATTTAATGTATTTCCATTCCTACCCTGCTTTCTCTTTCTCTCTACAGCCTGCCAACGGTATTTCTAATTGGGGGCTCACTCTTTCTTCTTAAAATAAGGAATAGCAGAAAGCCTTCCACGTTCCACTTTTATGGAAGGGACACAGAAACACATTGGTTCCAGGCACTCTGCATTCTGTTTTCCATACCAAAGTGATCCTTACAAACCCCAGCTCACTGTATAATTAATGACCCTGCTTCCCACACACTTTCGGGCAGAAGCTCATTACCAGTGCGGGTCAGAGAAAACATTTCTCTGGTACAGGACTGCACAATTGAATGTGTTGCAAGGAATGTGTGCTGTCCTTTGATGCCTTGTTCTCTGCTCCAGTGGGGGGCAGCATGCCGGGCTGCATAGGCCATCACCGACTTGGTGTGACATATCCTCTGGTTTACCATGCATTCTGGAAAATGACCTCAGACCAACCGAAATCCCGATCACACGAGTCCTTCGGATGCCCCTGTAAGTGGAGCAGATGTCTGCAAGGGAGTAGTCTGGATTCAGCCAACCGAAACAATTTTTAACACCATGTGAAAGTTGATATTTCTGGGAAAAAAAAAACTAATAGAGGAGCCCCTCCCGGCTCCATTTGCTTTCCCTCACAAATCGCTGAGGCATCATCTCTGCTGCAGATTAAAACTGTGTTTCTGTTTCAACTTAAGCAGAAAGAAATCATGTGTTCTCTGAAGCAGAGAGAAAATCTACAGAATAAATCTGTTACAGGGGACATTGGAATATTAAAGTGAATACGGCTTTCTGTGTCAATAAAGTCAGCTACATTTAACACTTCAGAGCAGAGCTGTCGATGAAACTTCCTGGGTGGTAGACATGTACTGTGGCTCGCTCGCCACCATGGTCTCTACCAGCCCCACATGATTGTCAGCCACCTAAACGGTGGCTGGTGTGCCTAAGAACTCCAATTTCACTGTAGCCACATCGAACTGATATTTATCTGATTAAATTTTATTTCAACTTAATTCAATTTAAAAAATCACATCTGACCAGTGCTCCTCATATTAGACAGTACGGTTTTAAACTATAGTGTGAGCACCTTATGTAATGAGCATATATTTTGTCTCTCAAAACCCTAAGACCAATGGCATCTGCTGACTTTCATCATCCAAGAGAAGTCACTGGGCCTGTGACTGCCTTAAATCTATGGCCCTGCCGCCACATATTATAATTGAGCCAACAGCTTAAAGAAAGCTTACTTCTTTACTCACCTTCACTTCCGTGCTATTTCATGGAACTGAAAAGAGCAATCGGGCACGGGCAGGAGCTAAGCGGGAAGAGCCCAGTATTATCCGTTTGTACTATTTCATTGTCTTTAGAAAGGCCTGTGGTATAACAGAACTTAAAAAGGATAAACCAAAATTTGAACTAGACATAGCTCAGTACTAGGGTGCCTGTCTACATGCCTAGGCTCTGGGTTCAATTCCCTGTACTGTAAAGACAAAGAAACCCTGCTACATAGGGAGCCATTCCCATAAATCCCACACTTTGAAGAATGGGGCAGCAGAGATGTTATGAGTTTAAAGCCCATCTTTACTCCATAGTATGTTCCAGGCCATCTTAGACCAAGGAATAAAACAGTCTCAAACACAAAGACAAGCATTCTATAGGAATAACATTGTAGTTTTCCCTTTTGTTTACTCTGCTTCCTCTCATTTTTCTAGACTATTTTTCTCCTGTCTGGCTTGAGCCAGAAAGTATGCTACACTGTATGGATCAGAGAGAGCAATTGCTCAGTCCACAGTGATTCCAATCAGTGTTGCACTACAGAACACGCACTAGACCAACTCTCTACCTGTGGGATTGGTGTTTTGAGACAGGGTTTTGCTACCTAACTTGGGCTAACCTTGAACTTACTTTGTAGCCTAGGCCGGACTGTAATTCAGGATCCTTCTGTCTCCATCTTCCCAGTGATAGAAATAGAGGCCTATACCTAACACAGTTTTGTATTTTTTAAGTAGGTTATGTCTTTCTGGGATTATATTCAGATGCTTCAATTAGCGATAAAGAACCTCTCTCATTGATCATGATCTTCTTAATTTGCTAGAGGTCATCTACATTTAAAAAAACCCTTCTAATACATAAAAGCTGACTCTTCTATGCCTTCCAACTCATTAATAAGGACTGAAACCCACAATATATCTACCACATTTTTACATCTAGTTCATCTTTGTCACTATAAGAAAAAAATAACATGGAGATGGATACTTTCCACGAGTGTGATCTGTGTAATTTTAAAAAAATCTTTAGGAAAGGAAGAAAATCCCTCTGTACGCATCGGCAGTTTCCATGGTGCAGCTTTATTAGGTGTGAATATCCTTAAAGACGCACACTTCTCACCTGCCCAGTCAATTCGCCTCACAAATGTTTTTAAAGGTGTTTTGACACAATTACTTAATGATTATGAAACATAAGTAAGAGTGAAAATTCTTCCAGCAGGCACACTTGCTATTTATAGTTTGTGAAATCGATATTACACTCCAGGGGTGATACACAGCACTTAATTTTTCAAAAGCAGCTCAAAGAAGTAGTCAAAGTGTATTGAGTGTGCATTGTTTTCCATACAAACAAGCAAAAGATGTGCAAACACATCAGAGAGTTTTTAGACTGAGAAGTAGTTTTAAGTTAAATATTGGGGGTGAGAATTAAGTAATATTTAATAGATATTACTCCTTTCATTGAAATAGTCAACTTTACTTTAAATGAATATCTTCCAATGAACTCAAAGACCTACTTTTTGGTTTACTAAAAATTACTCTTGGTTTTTCTAACTTGCCATCCCATTAGCATTCAGCACATTCCTCCCATTATGACACTTGAACATGTTTGGTAACACTAAGGTGTTACATACAGGGGATACATTCTTGAAATTCCCAAACTGAATCTGAAATAGACTAAACCCTCCATACATACATATTGTGTTGTGTTTTTCTTGTGCATACATGTCTATGATAGAGATCTTATACTCACAGCAATAGATAAGCCGTATATAACCTTAGATAGCTAATAATAGCATGCTGTAAAAAGGAAAATAAAAATTGCATAGGTGAACTCTCAAGGTATCTTGTCATACTGCCCTCATCCTTCTCGTGGTGACATGAGATGGTACAGCGCTTTTGATGTGATGAAATGAGTCTCATCCTAAAGGCTTCGTGATGCAGCACTGGCCTTTGCAGTGTTAGTTTAACGTAGACTGTGCAAGAGTCACCGAGCACAAAGCACGGCCATCTTGCCGCAGTCATCCTGACACCTAGACAGCTGTGATGCAAGTAGGGGTGCTGATGGGCAGGCTGCTCAGAGAGATGACACAGAGGCAAAGGTGCATTATGTCATCATGCTGCTAATTCCTGCAACAGAAAGTGGACTAAGGGAGTGGCATGAATAAAGATGAAATACCGATATATTCTTGCGGGCCAGTGAGTACTGTTCAATTTTCTGGAAAGCTGATGGAAATCATCATGCTAAGTGAAACAAGACTCAGAATAACCAAGTTTTCTCTCTTATGCATAAACTAGGTGTGTGTGTGTGTGTGTGTGTGTGTGTTGTGTTTAGGTCACAAAACTAGAAAATGAGAGGGAAGAAGGAGGTTTCAAGGGAGGGGGATAATGGAATACATTCTGCATGAAAGCAAGAAGGCTATCTGTTGAGAAGGAAAGGAATAAGATCCGGGTGAACAAAAGCTATGGGGGAAGGAAGTGGAGAAAGGATATAAATGACAGAAAAATTATGACATACATGTATTAAAATGTCAAAATGAAACCTATTACTTTGAATACTAACCAAAACATATTAATCAAATCAACAACAAAATTAAACTGGGAATGTATATACATATCTGTATATGTATATATACACATGTGTATATGTATATACATATTTGTATACACACATGTATGCATTTTTGCTACAGGATATGGAAAAATAATATTGTCAATAAATTATCTGACACAAGCCACAGACTATGGGAAAAGAACATTGTCAATAAATTATCTGGCAAAATTTCTTTCCAAAATTCATAAATAACTCCTAAAAAGAATAACTTTAAACTGATTAAGAAAAACAGGTAAATAAGCCTAGTATAAGAGATTGTATAAGTAAGATACACAGAGTCGACAACATTTAGAAGTGATTAACACATCAGGAACACAAATGACAACCAAAACATGATGGTATTTCACATGGACCTGAAAGCCAAAGTCTAGAACGAGAGCGCTCATGTGCACAGGATGAGCGACAGTTCTCATTTTCTCCTGGTGGGAGGCCCGCCACCCTAGAGAACTGTTTTGCATTTGCATGTTATCCCAAATACCTACTGAATAACCTGGCAATACCATTCCTAAATATGTATCCACTATCCTCCGAGGCTTCCTCACACCCAGCAGTGCTAGGCCTGCACTCCCCCCAGTCAGATGGTGCTCCATATTATAGAATAAACACTGAACCCCAACAGGAAATCCTTCCAGGAACTGCCACTGCAATTCAGGGCCTTTGGGAATTGGTATAATAGAAACTTTCAAAGCGATTTTTGTTATCTTTATTTAAAAGTTGCGTTTAGAAACTGGTGGGATGTTTGCAAAGCTTAACATTTTTATAGAAACACCCACAGAACATAAAAGTTAAACTTTATATCCTTGTGTCTTTCTGTTCTAAAGAAAATTGGAATAATATCAGATTTTAAATTGTTCTATTTATTTGTTTAGAATATCACTGCCTTTATTTAGATTGTAGCTTGCTAGGTGAAAGGTGGATAATTACAACAAATGTTTGATAAATTATGTTTAATTATATGTCTTTAAAATAATTCCCTGGGAGGCTAAGATGGTTCAGCACACTGACTGCTCTTCCAGAGGACCTGGGTTCAATTCCCAGAACCCAGATGTCAACTCACAATTGTCTGCTCCAGGTGAGTCAATGCCCTCTTCTGCCATCTGTGTGCACAGATAGACATGCAGGCAAAACAAGCATAAACCTAAAATAAAAGTAAAAGCAATCTTTAAAAAAAACTCCCCTACTTATTCCTTCTAAAAATATGGCAGAACATCAACATGGATTCAAATACAACTATCTCTGTTCACTATGAAAACTATGTGTACTATTTTTTTATCGAAGAAAGATTTTTATCCATAAAATACATTCAGATTACAGTTTCCCCTCTCCCAACTCCCACAGATCCTCCCCTCACACCCAAATTCACACCTCCCCCTCTCATTAGAAGCATCTGAAAAAAATAAATAAAATAAGATAAGATAAAAACAAATCCGAATAAAGCAAACAAAAAATACAAAAAAATCAAGTATAAGAAACACACACAGCTGAGACACACATTTGCACACACAGAAAACCCATAAAAACACAAAAATCAGAAACCACAGTATGTACATAAAAGACTTGTAATGTAAAACCACGTTCAGACAAAACATTATGAGAACATGAGTTCATTTTGTGTTGGCCGTCTACTGCTGGGCATGGGGCCTGCCCTTACGTGTGCTTTGTATACCTGTGTGACTCCACTGGAGAAAACCAGTGTTTCCTTTGCCAGGATGCATCAGTTGGACATAGCTGGGGGGGGGTGTCTACTGCCCTTCACAGCACTGGACCCCATCTGGTGCAGACCTGTGCAGGCCTGTGCATGGTGCTACAGTCTGCTTGTCAGTACTGCTGTGTTTAGAAGGCCTGGCTTCCCTGGTGTCCTCCAACCCCTCTGGCTCTTCCATTCTTTCCACTTCTTCTTCTGCCGGGTTCTCTGAGCCCTGAGAGGTGGGATTGATGGAGACAACCTATGTGAGGTGGAGTGTTCCAAGGCCTCTCACTCTGTGTGTGTTGTCTAGTCGTGGGTCTCTATATCTGTTCTCTTCCTAGTTTCCTCATCTATAAAGTGAAGGCAATGATACCTTCTTTAAGAACTATTTCAGTCATCAATGTCTCCTTGGTCTTTCCCAACAACTTTCTTAAATATGTAAGTCAAATCACTTTACTATGCTGCCCAGAACCCACTAGTGGTTCCCAAAAGACAAAAACCAATCATTTCACAATAACCACACATCCCGTTATCATCTGGACCCACTCCCATTTGCCCTGACATAGCCTTCAACTATACATAGTGTATTAAAGGGTGGTAAGAATAAATTCCAGTAGGCAAGGATTTTTAAAAATTTTTTCTTCTCTTATATTACATCCCGACCACAGTTTCCCCTCCTTCCACTCCTCCCAGTTCTTCACCCTCCACACACCTATTACTTTGTATGCTAACCAAAACATAGTAATCAAATAAACAACAGCAGGCTCTGGGATTGCCACTCCAGGCTCTGTGTGACCCAATGACCTGTTTAGTTGACTCTGTGGGCCGTGTTTTCATGGTATTCTTGACCCCTCTGCCTCCTACAATCCTTCTTTGCCCCCTCCTGTGGGGTTCTCTGAACTCTACCTAATGTTTGGCTGTAGTTCTCTTCATCTGCTCCCATCAGTTGCTAGATGAAATCTCTCGGATGACATCTGGGCTATGCTCTGGTCTGTAAGCATAGCAGAATGCTTTTTTGATTTTTTTGTTTGTTTATTGCCAGTTGTGTTTGGTTTGCATCCTAAAAGCCCAAACACTGCCTGGTACTTGGTTGTGAGGCACATCTAAATACCTGTTAACTGCATAAGACAATTAGAGGCAAACCGGTCTTGGAACAGCCTGCTCGCAAGCAGTAGCCGTTGCCTCTCGGGACTTTCTTCCTCTGTTATTATAGCTTTTTTTCTCTCTGTATTCTAGTCCCATGTGGTCCTGTTGCAATTTCTTCTTTTGCATGGAGGTGGGTGAAGCCACAAAGGTCTTCATGGTTACATTTTCTCTCTTCCAATTGGAAGAGGGAGCTTTTCTCCTGAACTGTTAATGAATTCACTTAGTGTAGGAAACAAAATGGCTACCCAAGTCTGGCTCACAAAGCCACCCTTTTTGGTGAGTCTGGCAAGTGCACAGTAGCAATCTATAGGGACTAAGTTACAGCTACCAAAGCACAGCAGAGTGCTTCAGACTCTGATGAAGGAGGAGAATGCAAAGCATCATTACAACACTCTAATTCCTCTGAGGTTTTCTTCTATTATCCTTTCCCTGGTAGTTTCATCTCATTCTGTCTCTGCATGGGCATATGTTGCTTGCTAAAACCATGTCTCTGATTAGAATGCTAAAAATCAAGGAAATATCACCTTAAACTTTTAGATGTAACAATAAAAAAATCGAGTGTGAAATTAAAAACTAGAAAAGAAAGAACTGCATCTTCATAAATAGTACATGCCGAATAAGTTCTTCACAAATTATGAACACATAAAGGCACAAAACATCTAAGAATTCCCCAACATTCCTTTAAGATAAGCTACAGTTTGCACACAGCCCAGGAAATGTACCTAGGTCAGAAGCAATGAAATGATGGGTCTCAGATTCAAGTTCTGTCCTTTTGAATCCAAATACCACAAACTTCCCTGTTGGAAACACTGGTGCTGATGAAATTACTGCTGGGGATTTTATCTGTCCTTCTAAAGTTTTCCCAGTGACCACATTTTAATCCAACACCCGATTGTCATCACTAGTTGACAGCTGCAATCGTCTTCTGATTCCAGACCCAATGCAGCTCTGTCCATGGTCAAAAGCATGCTGTCATCGCTTCCTCTGTGCCTGTGGGGGAGCGGTTGCCATGTTGAAGCATGCAGCCATCACACATTTTCCATGCCATCCCGGATTTGTGTCCCGAGAGAATAGTTGTTGATTGAGTCAGCCCCAAAGCATTAGGAGATGGAAATTCTTTCTAAGGTTCAGAGAGAGAGAGAACCAGCCACACTGTCTAGCTTTTGTCCTTTCAGTGATAGTAATTCATAAAACTTTCAAGAAAGTGTTTCAGGAACGGCTTTTGTAAACAGATGCCTCCTGGCTTGATGTATGAATGAACACCTCCCACAGATTCTGGGCAAGAAAACAAATGTCATGCAAAATGGTCTGCTAGTTTCCAGATACCACTTCTCTTTCCTACTGAGCGGTAAAAACACAGTCACCAAGTTGCCGGAAGAAGTCTAAGATAGTCCTTTAAAATACCAACCCCGAAAGCCAACATACTCCAGTGCACACTTCCATGTTGTGACCAGCTGTCTGACTTTGGAGAAGTTACTGCCCTTGCCATAGCCTCCATCTCTTAAGTATTAAAAAATAATAGATCATTTAAAAGAATAGAAAGCATTGCATAGGGCTTGTGGGAGTATTCACTGAGTTATATGAAAACAATACATAACAGGGCCAGGAAAAGAAGTGGCCTATAATGATTCATCGTTATGGCTTTGTAGATGAAGCCTGAAGATAAAGAATAAATACTCTGCCTGGAGATCACGAGTCTGACAAGTGAACAACAGCCATCACGTGACTCACTGGCTTTTTACAGACATCATCTAGTGTTTTATATCTTGTCTTTAACACATACAAAATGTTAATTAAGAATAATGTTTATGATCTTTTGGCTCTGTCTTTGGCTATGACCCCTAGGTCTTGGGTGCAGGAGTTGTGTTGTTGCTGTATTAGCTGGGGCTGGCTACTACATGATCTTTATATTTTGACTATTTGTTGCTTGCTGTAATGGTCTCTACCTGTTGTTGCAAAGAGATATTTCTTTGATGAGAGGTGAGTCCTATACTATCTGTGGGCTTAAGGGCAAATGTTTAGAATGTAGTTAGAGATTATGCTCATTCAATAAAGCGGTGGCTGTAGGTTCTCCTCCAAGACCTGTGAATTCACTGATCCTGGAAGCTGGCTAAGTTTCCAGTATCAAGCATTGTTTCCCCTTCCTGAGTGTGTCTGAAGTTCAGTTAGAGAGGTGTGGTGACCACCAAGGTACTTGTACCACTAGTGAACCCTTAGGATTATTGTGCCATGCCGGTCATCATTGCAGTGCGTATGGTTTGTAGCTGAGGAAGAGTATTGGTCGAGTCCCTCCTTTGGAAGCGTGTCTGGTGCTCTTCCGCACCGTGAAAGCACATCTTCAGAGAGAAAATCTTCAGATCCGCTCCAGCTCACTGACCTCTGGGCCCTGTGTCGAAAGTGCATGGTGTATTCAGCAATAGGGTCTTATCTTACACCTCTCAGGAGCGACCAAGTATGTAAGCAATAGCCTGTAATGTTTTAGAAGTCTCTTGGACAACACTGACCAACAACTAAAAATATAGTTTCTCATATTGGAGTTTTTGTTAGGTGGTCTTTGACTGTCAACTCAGGTGAGAAAATTTCATTATATATATATATATACAGAATTATATGTATTATAGGTTTTTTAATAGATTGTTTAATACTGTAATTCCTTATGACCTTTCCAGGTATCCTTGCTGTTATTTTAATACAGAAGAAGGAGGGAGAAAGGTTAAAAAAAAACCTATTTTAAAAGAGAATAAATGTTTAGGGACTGGAGAGATGACTCAGTGTTGAAGAATATGTGCTGCCTTTGAAAGAGACAGGATTCAGTTCCCAGAATCCTCATGGTGGCTCAAAACTATATGTAATTACAGCACTGGGGGACCTGATACCCTCTTACAACCTCTGAGGGTACGGTTTGAATGTGATGCAGTTACATACATGCAGGCAAAGAATCATAAAATAAACATAAATAAATCTTTTAAAAATGTTTTAGAGATCAAATGTTTTAAAATGTGCATTACATGAAGGGGAAACTTCATCTGCCTTTAATACATAGCATAATTGAGGCCGTAAGTATTTCCAGGCATGTAATTGGAGGACTCTGAGAACAGTGCATGAGCCACACCATATTTCAGAGGCTGTTAGCCTCTTGATGAGAGCAACATAGGACATGTGTCTTAGATTTCTGAGATTATGATTTCATTGCTCCGCATGAGTGAAAACTGATTTCTTTCCTATTCAGCTAATTTCCTCTGTAAATGGGCATCAGCAGAGATCCTCTTAATAAAGTATGGAACATAAAAATGGAAAACTGACTATTTGCTTCAGCCAAACAGATGAAAAAGAGTGTAGTCACAAGCCTAGGCCATGCATCCGTCAAAGGGAAATGTCAAAGTCAATGTGTGTAGCCATGAAGGATGCTGCAGTCAAAGGCTGGCCTTGCTGCATAAAGCAGGACATTTGAAAGCCCAGGACACCATCTGTACTATGAATTACCTTTCCTTTTCCTATTCGCTACCTCTTGCCTCTTTTCTTTTAATGATAATGAAACTCTGAATTAGGTATTACATGTCAACCTGAGGCATGTCTTGAGTGCCCTTGCATTTATCACCAAATACAGGGCCCATTGCCTCAGCACACATTTTCAGGCTGGGCTGCATTCCATCTACAACAATGCACAAGGACAGAACAGAAAGATTGGAAGTTGACAATAAGCACACTGATGTAATATATATACTGTGTCATGCTGTCAAGTCAGAAAACACTGAAAAGGCAAAACAACACTCTTCTCACTGAAGCAATCCTTTTTCTTTTTTTAGATTTTCAGAAAGAGATCGATTTTTAGATTGTCTGAAAGTAAACTGTTGGTATCACTTCTGAAGAGATGCCAGGAGTTGGTCCTTCATAAGTATTTTCTCAACTATTTAGTTATAATTCTAATATATAAACTTATATTAGAATATTGGGTTAATTCTGTTTTAAAGTATTGTATAAGTTATGTCACTGAATATAAAGAACCATAAATCAAAAATAGTCATTAATTACTATATAAAGTATCAAAATGTCCCAAATAATCATCAGAGACAATCAGTATCTTCCTCTGGTTATGTGTTAATACATTCATCTACTCGAGTATTTACTTAGATCTCACTAGAGAAACAAAATCTACTTCTCTCCCCATGGTGCTCAATGACTAAGGAAGGTAGTAAATATATCCAAAAAATTACAATGTCTAGTTCCTGTAGCACAGTGACCTCAAATCACATCTTCGAATAACTGGTCCCTCATAAATTATTAATCCACCTTCATGGTTCATATAATGTAAGCATCAACCTAACGCAGTGAAGAAAGTGCACCTCTGCCCCTACTAACGCTAGATGTGAGAGAAGAAGAGCTGCACACGATACCTCCTGAAAGGCTTAGTAGACAGCGTGCAAGGCAGAAGACACAGCAAGCACTTCAAACACAGACGCCAATGAAAAGATGACAAATGCCGGGGAGAGAAGGCCAGGACTGCCGGTGACAGAGCACCTGGTCCCACCGCTATGGAAATCAGTGTGGAGGGGCCTCCAAAAGCTAAAAATTAGTACGTTACCCTACCCAGCCAGCCCACTCTTGGGAAGACACCCAAAGGACTCTACTGTCGAGACACTTGCTCATCCATGTATATTGCTGCTTTCTTTACAATAGGCAAGTAATGGAAACATCCAAGACATGCATCATCCGGTGAACTGATATTGAGTATGTGGTATAGTTACAGAAGGGAATGTTAATCAAATATTAAGAAAAAAATTATGAAATTCACAAGCAAATGGATGGGACTGAAAATAATCATTCTGTAGACAGGTAACTCAGACCCACAAAGACAAACATCAAATGTCTTCTCTCATTTCTGGTTGCTTACTTTGAAGCTTCAGATACAAGTGTTTCATTACCCATAGAGATCAAGAAATTGGTGAGAGGCTGGGGATGGGGGGGGGCTTTCAAGGGAGGAGGAGATAGAATTCATTGCTATAAAGGCTTAAAGGGAGATTAAAGGATGGGGCTAAATTGGGGTGAAAGCCAGAAAGATAGCATAGAGAGAGGAATACAAGATAAAGAACACTTAAGGTCTTTTTGAAAGCCATATGGAAACCTATCTCCTAACGTAGAAACTCCCATATCTGACTATGTGGTTTTGTTTTTGGTGTGTGTGTGTGTGTGTGTGTGTGTGTGTGTGTGTGTATGTGTGCTAAACATATATGTTAAAATAAAATGGAGCTACCCTATAATAGGATGACAGTGCCCCTAAAAATGACATAGGCTAATGAATAAAATATTGAAAATTCATTACCTCTTTAAAAATGTTTAGCCAGTGAAGTCTCATATATGCCCAAACATTACAAACTACTTCCATAGCTCTTGGCTACCCACTAGAACTTGACAGTAAGACCCTATTGCTGAAGACACCACATACCTGACTAATAAAATATGGATATGGAAGGCTAGTGCTGACCTAAAATCTAAATCCCTATTGGCTTGTTTTCATAGTGTTGGAAGGTGTTATATACAGTATCTGAGATAGAAAAGTAATTGATGATACTTACACAATTATGAACCCTGGGAGTTAAAATAATAACTGGCCCACTTGTACAAGGATGCTATAAACAACTTTGGAATGACCAACAACTTTCTGATTAGATATTAGTCCCTTTCCAAGGATGAAACCCATACTTGGCAACATTGTAGGCCAAGAACCAGTAGCTAGACAGGCTATAGACCATATGGCAGAACCTACTACTATTTATTATTCTGCCAGATGTTCAAAGCAGTAAACTGACTCTCAATGAGGTATCATTATACTCTTAAAGTAATATGTATCTCAACCCTCATCAGAGAAGCTTCTATTTGCAGTAGATGGTGATTAACACAGAAACCCACAACTGCTCAAGTATAGAGAATAACAGACTACAGAATTCTCAGCTCTAAATGGGACATCTATATCACCACTCTTCCCAGATCTCAAGGATCACTCTGGAAGAGGGGGAAGAGGATAAAAGCCAGAGGTTGCAGATGACTATAAGAAAATATTGTCTTCCAGACATAGCAGGGAGGCTACATGTATGAATTCACAGCATTTTTGGCAGTCTGCTCAAAGCCTGTGCAAGCTCAGACCAGATCAAGCTCCAGCATGGAGAAGGAAGGAGGTCACAAAGGCACAGGCCTCGCAAAGGAACTCTTAGCAACTGATAATTGCTTAAGAAGATTGTCCCTGGTAAGTTGACCATGTTCCAGCGGATGGCCATACATCCACGAATATATTGGCAGCAAAAAACCAAATCGGATTTGGTGGGTATATATGGAAAAAAGACACAGAGTTGGGTGAGTAGGGAAGGGAAGGGGTATAGATCTGAGAAGAGTTGAGACAGGGAGAGAGTACAGCCAAAACACTGGGCACAAAATTCTCAAAGAACTAGTAAAAAAAATTTTTTTAACCAGAAGATAGGGGAAAGGGATGTGAAATTCTATCTTTGCATAGCACAGCCAACTTAATCATGACTTTACAGCTCTCCACAATGGGCCCATACAATATACTGAGCCTATCAGTAGTTTGTAACAGATCATGGAGGAACCCATGGGGCTCTACTCTGCTTTGCTAAAGTAACTGATACTGACAGATTCCAGGGAAGAGAAGTCATTGTCTTCAGTTGGGTACCAAGTAATAATCCACTAATCTTTAATGGATAGTTCCAAATCCATGGTCATACAAATGATCTTGCTTAAACTCAATGGATCTAGGAAAAACTTTTAAAAAGGGGATTGTATGGTGGGAGGGTTAATGGAGTGGATGAAAGTTAAGAAAGGGTGGGGAATTCCAATAAACAGAATACACTTCATATTCACATGAAATTGCCAAAGAATGATGTGGGATTCCCCTCTGTATGTTATGAATATGTTTTATTACCATTGGCTAATAAATAATCTACTTCAGCCTATAGGAGGGCAGAATATAGTCAGGCTGGAAGATATATAGAGAGAGAGTAGGCAGAGTCAGAGAGAAGCCATGTACTTGTCGAAGGAGGCAGATGCCATGTAGCTGCCCAAGAAGCAAGAGGTAACAAACCATGAGCCTCATGGTCAAATATAAAATAATAACAAAAATGGGCTAATTTAAGATGTAAGAGCTATCCAGAAATATGACTAAGCTATTGATCAAACAGTGTTGTAATTAATATAGTTTCTGTGTGATTATTCAGGTCTGGGCAGCCGGGAAACGAACAAGCACTCTCTGCTTACAAAAGAACAGATTCAATAAATGTTTAACAACTAATAATCAAAATATCTGCCCCCCAGATACGATGAATTTGATCTTATTTAGAAAGTGGTGCAGGTGCAGTTAATCAAGTAGCCAAGATAAGATCATTCTGAACTAAGATGGGCACCCAATGCAATGAGAATGGTCTTTTGAAGGTAAGAGAAAGGAGAATATGCGCAAAAAGGACACCAAGGGAAGTTGGCTGCAGAGGTTACAGTGAAGTATCAACATATCAATAAGTGGGCCACTGTCAGACACTCAGAGTGGGACAGGGAACAAACTCCCATTTTGAGAGCCAGCAGAAGGGACTGATGCTACTGAAGCATTGATTTCAACCCAGTACCACCCAAGCAATAAAATCATGAATTTCTGTTGTCTTGAATCACCCACTTTGAGGTAATTTCTTGCAGCAGCCACATGGCTCAGATGTAGAGGGCTTGTCCTGGTGTTTGAATTAGCAGTTCTCAGCTGGTCATTGTAGACATGCATGTTCCATATTTGTGGTGCTCAGAATTGAGTTTACCTTACTTGTGTGATACAACAAATTCTTCGACTAGAAATAAAAGCTTTAAATGCCACACTAATTTTCTTTCCCATCTTTTCCTTAAAATATGATGCCAGAAGTCCATTTGGATTTCATCAAAGGTCTCTTTGACTTAAGACTCAGTCTCTTAGAGAAGGATAAACAGAATGGGAAATTAGCTTGAGGGCCCCGTCAGTGCCGGAGCTAGCCACAGAAGACCCTTTTTGTGACAAGGTTGCCCTCAATATTACTCTTACAT
This sequence comes from Ondatra zibethicus, assembly GCA_004026605.1. Taxonomy (NCBI): domain Eukaryota; kingdom Metazoa; phylum Chordata; class Mammalia; order Rodentia; family Cricetidae; genus Ondatra; species Ondatra zibethicus. Next base: position 16,423 of record PVIU01016584.1, on the reverse strand, counting down.
TTATGGCTCACATTACCCTTTCCACTTGTGACATTCCTATTTGCCACTAATTGACCAAATTAATCAGTGGGATGGGAAATAATCGCTCACTAGCTGTCAAGCAAACCTCGTCACTTTGTGACTTTCAAGGGCTCAAAGCCATTCAGTTCAATTAGTTTCATTGTTTAACACAATGTGCAGTATGATCACTGGCAAAATTCCTTCATGCTTTGTTCCCTCTCTTTCTTCCCCATGAGACGAGACATCTTAATAAATATGCCAAAAATAGATACAGACTTGTGACATCCACATCAGACCTGACCATGGTGAAACGGCTGCCTTTAAAGGACTCTGTGATCCAAGATTATCCGCGGAAACATTTCTGATCTTTCTGAGCACCCTTGTAATGTCTTTAGGGAAGAAAGAACAGATTTTCTGGTTGTCCTAAAAGATTAGTGGCTAATTACAGCTAATTACAGTCAACTTTCACCTCCCAGTGCTAATGGAAGGCATCCCTGATTCTGGCAATCCCCACCGGGCCATTTTCTATTTGATTTCAGCAAGTAAAAGTACAAAGGACGCTTTCTCCTAGTTCTTTGACAACATCCTGAGCAAGTCAAGGGTTAGATTTTAGATTGTCTAAAGGTAACATGGATACATTCCTATTACCCCTTGGTCAACATATTGGCCTTATTATTACAATTACACTTAGACGAGAATTAGAACATAATTCACATTCTTTAACAGACAGAGTTGAGAAATGACTGTTAAAAACAAAATCCAGAGCAGATGTGACCTTAAGCCTGGAGGCTGATGAGATTGATGGTGATAATTAATAATCATAATAAACAACAATGAAACTTCCCATTGCTGGGCACCTTTTACACACCAGGTATACACTGGACACAATCCTATAAGGTACTCCCGTCTTCATTTTATAAGCAAGAAATTGAGAATGTTTATGAACAAGAATTTATAAACATAAATTCGTGGAAGTTATGTGTTCCCCAATAACAAATGACCAAATATCTTACTCTATTTAGGCAGCTATAGCAAAATGCCTTGCAAGCTCATAAACAGGTTTATTTCTCACAGTTTTGGAGAGTCCAAGAGTAAGTGTCTGGGAGGGCCTATTTATTCTTTTATTATCTCTTATAGACAGCACCTTCACCATACATGACAGACAAATCCCATATACCTACTCTTAAAAGGCACGAATTCCTCTCATGACGGCCCCACCCTCATGATCTAATTACTTTCCCAAATGCACACATCCTAATACCATCATATTAGTGAATAAATGTCTGCATATAAGTATGGCTCAAAGACACTATAAATAATTAGGCCATTCTAACACTGAGGTAAGATTCAAATGGAATCTTACTCCAACTGAATAAGACCTTAGTTTCTCATTCAAAATTGTTTTACTTAGTTTCCTTTCACGGGACTGGGCAAAAAAGACTGAACAATGTTTCCTGACCAGTTTAAATCTCCAATTATATGTCCATGTGCTTGTTGCATGCCCAAATGATACTAGACTTAAAATAAGATTGTATCTCAATAATCTCATGCTAAATGGATGAGGAACTGTGGCTAGCTGGTGTTGCTCAGCACTGAGAGTCTGTGATATCACATACCTACAGCGTGGAATGATCACAATTCAAAATGTGAAGTATGATTTCTACTAAATGCAACTCATTTGCACAAAGGTAAAATTAAAAATGAATAAGTCAAGCCACGGTCAGTCAAGGACTGTCTATCCTAATTAAATCACATTAGAGAGTTAGGTGCTTGGCTAATACAAGCACATTAACATCTCTCTAAAGAGCATAATTTTTTACGACAGATGGAGCTTGAGGGTTTAGCAACTGAAATTTTAAGAGACTCTAGTTAAAATTTGTTTTATTTAGAAGGCACTGACAGGGATAGATCCTGAAAAGCCCATTAAATTAAGACTCTGCTACATAAATGTGTCAAAATCTTCCTGCCACATTAACTTAGACCACTGCCTAGTTAATACCTCAAGAGACATTCCCACCAAACAAATTCAGTTCATGTGTCCTTGCTTTGACTATAATTTCTTCCAAAAATATACCTTTCTTTTAAAATAAATTTAAATTGTATACTCTAAGAGAAATAACAAATATTAGAAGATCAATAAAATTTATATATTTTCAAAGTGATTATATTCTATGATATTATTTTTAATAATTTTGATTTAACTAATAATTTCATGCGATGATAGTGATAATTAGATTACTATTAGTAGAGTCCTTCCCAGTTAACAAAGTGATCTAACCAAATACTGTGCTGCATGCCAGAATCAAGAAGTGATCAGTAGGGTCAACCCACACTCTGATGGAGAAGATACACATATGCACAAATAATTATTTCTAGCAATATAGTTGCAGTTAGCAACCTGGCCATTCACAGTTGTCTTCAGATAGTGAAATCATTTTGTATATCCCCTACTCACTGGGACTTCTTATTCTATCATCTATCCTTAACTTATTTAATTTAAATAATATTTAATTAATAACTTATTAATAATTAACTTATTTAATTTAAATAATATTTAATTATTTGACTTTATAAATTTTCTCCACTCCGTCCAGCCCTCCCACCCCCACACTCATTGCCTTTGCCCAGACTGCTGCCATCTCTCCCCGGGGCTTCTGCTGTTGTCTGCTCCCAGTCTGTCTATGGGTACCTGAATCCATTCCCAGATTTCTTCCACATAGAATTACTGGTCCAAAGTGAAAACCCTCACTGCCTACTAAGTTAACAAATATATTTTCAGTCCAAAATGGGATTTAAATGCAAAACGTTAAATCCTGGATGGTCATATAGTAAATGTGTGACCTTGGGTACTACTTACACTCTTGGGTACTAGTCTCAGTCATGTGGCTTACCATTAATAATTACTGGAAAATCCTGGGGATAAGTGAGAAGAATGCAAATGAAGTGCAAGGTTGTAGAAATCACTCAGTAAGAAACAAATAATAATCATGATTTTAAGCTCCTTGTCTTTCACTGTACCAATCATTTTGGCTTTACCATCATAGAAATCATTGATAATCACCTGTCAGTGCCAAGCTTTCCTGGGCCACCATGGTTTTGCATATTACTGGAATGATAGTCTTTAGAGGATCAGCAGAAAACTACTCACCTGACATCAAAATCTTCCTGAAGCTACACACATGGTACAAATCACTTGTGGTGTGGGAGGTAAAGTATGCTGTGAATATGTTTTATTGCCATTGATTAATAAAGAAGCTGCAGAGTGCTACACAGCCGAAAAAAAATAACCACATCTTGAATTTTACAGGCAAATGGATGGAGCTAGAAAACATCATTTTGAGTGAGACAACCCAGTCACAGAAAGACAATTATCACATATACTCACTCATAGGTGGTTTTTAAACGCAAAGCAAAGAAAACCAGCTCACAAATCACAATCCCAGAGAACCTAGACAATAATGAGGACCCTAAGAGAGACTTACATAGATCTAATCTACATAGGTAGTAGAAAAAGACAAGATCTCCTGAGTAAATTGGGAGCATGGGGACCTCGGGAGAGGGTTGAAGGGGAGGTAAAAGGCGGGGAGGGAAGCAGAGAAAAATGTAGAGCTCAATAAAAATCAATAAAAAAAATAGAGAAGCTGCTTTTGGCCAATGGCTTAACAGATTAAAGCCAGGCTGAAAGATATATATAGAGAGAGTAGGCAGAGTCAGAAAGAAGCATGTGGCCCCACCAGAGACAGACACTGGATGAAACCTTGCCGGTAAGCCACAGCCACATGACGATACACAGATTAATAGAAATGCGTTAACCAAAGATATAAGACCTAGCTAGCAATAGCTTAAGTGATTGGCCAAGCAGTGATTTAAATAATATAGTTTCTGAGTGGTTATTTTGAGTCTGGGCAGCTGGGAACAAACAAACGACCTCCTACAACATACTTAGAAGTATAAAGGCTCTGTTCATTTTGGCCTATAGCACAATAGCTCTGATGGGAAACATGAGAATCCCATATCATATTCTTGAAGCTTTGTTAGAGGCCAAATTTTTTTTTCTGTTGAAGAAACATTGATTTCCTGCTACTTAACAGTGAAAGTACTTACAAAATGCTTGCAGCCCAGTCTGCCTCAGGATCTTCTACAAACGACTGAATACATGATGCTTGTATTTGGACCTGGCTCATTCACTACTTGCCTAACAATGAATCTCCATCTCTGATGGTAAATGAGAAGCAAGAGATGGCCTGATTGTTAAACTGCTGCTAATTGGCATGACGCATTAGAGAAAAAGATGCTAGATGGTTCCTGTAAAATCTCCATCTCATATGCCAACAGGGCCCTCTCAGACAGCAGTTCTCAACCTGTGGGTTGCAACCCTTAGGGGAGGGGTGTCAAATTTAAGTTAGAAAAGCTGGCTAGAAACAAATCAAACTTAGGCCTGGAATCCATAAATAAAAATGTCTCCATATGTTTATTTGGGAGCTGGATGGCAGGCCCCCAAAAAGTAAGAAAAAAAAACCCTATAGTCAAATGACCCTTTCATGGGGGTCATGTATCAGATATTTGTATTATGATTTATAATATTAGCAAAATTTCAGTTATGAAGTAGCAACAAGTGTAATTTTATGGTTGGGGGGGTCACCACATCATGGGGAACTGTATTAAGAGATCACAGCATTAGGGAGGTTATTAATTATGTGTACTAGTCCAACACAAACTGGACTCCATTGGACTCCAGAGTTATAAAGTTGGGTGGTAGAGAGGTATGGGAGGATCTGGAAGTTGGAGAAAAGGAATAAACATGATGAAAATATAAGATATGACATTCTCAAAGAGTAAGCAAAAACATTTTTTTTTTTTTTGGTTTTTTGAGACAGGGTTTCTCTGTGGCTTTGGAGCCTGTCCTGGAACTAGCTCTGTAGACCTCACAGAGATCCGCCTCCCGAGTGCTGGGATTAAAGGTGTGTGCCACCACTGCCCGGCAGCAAAAACATTTTTTAAATCTTCTGTTATCTTTATTTCTTGGAAACTTCATTACTTTCTATTTTGATTTTTATCAAATCCTTCTCTTTGTTTATTTTGTGTATAATTCACACTTATTTTTAATTTTTAAAAATAAGATCTTAAGTCATTAATTTGTTCTACTTTCTTTTCTAAAAGGCATCCAATCATATAATTTCTCACTTAGTCCTTCTCTAGTTGGCCCCATGAATTTGGATATCTTGTGTTTTAACTTTCATTTTCTCAAAAATTTCTTCTTACTCATGTTATATTTAGAAATATTTTCTGAGGAAGTATACTTTCCATATTTGTTAAAAATTATAATCCCACTGACCACAAAGATCAACCAACCCAGGCAACCATATTGGTAACTATAGAAAGCTAAAAACACAAAAGCAAGTAAAGCAAAGTCAGTTTAAATCAAATTTACTAAGTTGCCCTATCATGAAAGAGAAATCTCTAAAAAGTAATCAGAAGAAAGAAAATTCTTAATTGTATAAGAATTAAAGGATGGATGATTGCAGGTTTAACATCAGAAATAGTCACACAAACGGTCAAGTAATATTTTAAAGGTATTGAAGAAAATAATTGCTAATCTAGAATTCTACACTGAGAAACAAAACCTTAAAATCAAAAGGAAAAATTCAAAGTACGAATGACTGTGCTGTAAGCAGACCCACAATGCAAGAAAAGATAGAGCATTTCATGGATTGGGACTTTTTACTACCCTCTATGGGGAGAAAGTTAGTACAGCCCTCCACAAATGCCACTTGACTTTAGAAATCTACATTATTCAAAACAGTGTGATTTTGATAAGATAAACAGCTTCATCTTTGGAAGAGAACAGGGAATCCAGACAATATATTAACAAATATGGTCAATCAGTTTTGTCAGAAGCTTAAAGACAAAGTGAAGAGGACATGAGAACTCTCAAATAGACGATATTGAAACAATTGGGCATCCATACTAAAAGTGGTTATAAACCTATATTAATGGCTTATGCAAAAATAAGCTACGAATTTATTGCAGACATTCATATAAAACTACAATAATAAATAATCAATAAGAAAATTTGGGTTAAAATGATGTTGCCCTTGAGTTATATGGAGAGTTCTTAGTGTGAAAATCATGAGCTGTAACAGAACAAATCAGTAACTTAAAAATCTCCCAAACCTAAAACCTTTGCCTTTTTAAAAACACATGAAGCAGCACACATAACAAAGGAATTTTGTCTCAAACATAGAAAGAACTATAATATGAAAACCTAATTTTAAAAAGAATGAAGGATCTAAAAAGACAATTCACAGCAGAAGATATGGACATATGGAGATGAAACCCACAAAATATTTAAGGACAAAGCAATGTTCATTCAATACAAATCCTCTTAGAAATCTAAAGAGTCAAAATATTTCCCATTCAGTCAAGAGTACAGAATTACCCTGTGAAACAGTAAGGAGGTCCTGAGAAATAAACAATGAGTCTAGAAGTTTGAATTTCGCTGTATATAAAAAGATGATCAGTTATGACCAAATGAGATTTATTCTGGGAATTTAAGGTGAATTTAATATATGAAAATCAAGCAGTGATACCAGACGTAGCAGCTCAAAGCTAAGCCTGTCACCGAGAAGGGTGATACAAGATGATCATGACACTGAGGCTAGCCTAGGATAGGCAGAGAGCTCCTCTCACAAAACCTCGACCAGTGTAATAAAGTGACCACCTGGAAAATGTGTGTGTGTCTGTGTGTGTGTGTGTGTCTGTGTGTGACAGAGAGAGAGAGAGAGAGAGAGAGAGAGAGAGATCATCCAAATAAAAACAGAAAGCATTTAGTAAAGTCTTTTTTGTTATTTTGGGTTTTTTGTTGTTTGTTGTTGTTATTTGGTTTGGTTTGGTTTTTGGTTTTTGTAAAACTACTGTTCATTTAAAATTGGGAAAGTGATGGAGGCATGTTTTGTTTTCCTACAGAAACAAAACCTCTTCATTCTCCTAGAAACATAGACGTGCCAATGACATCATTAAATATGGATTCAGAAATACACAAGTTAAAATCACAAAGAGAAAGAACATCAGCGAGTAACCTCTGACTTCTGCAGTGAGCGGAGAATATTGCTGTGGCTATGACATCATTAGGAGAAAGCAAGCTAAAGCCTGGGTATCAAATTAATGGATTATATGGATTCTAATACAATGGGAGCCAAGCCAGGCTATGCTGTATTTTTGTAAGAATCTGAGCAAACATGTGACAACATACGGCTTTTCTCAGATGAGAATGAGAGAATAAACTATTAAAGGCCAACTGAAAGTAATGCCAGTCTTATTTACCAATGCCATTGTGTTCAGAGCAATCATAGTAAGAAAGATGAAGTGAAAAACCCTCACAGCTCACAACATTACCATGAGAATAAATAAAATGCATTTCTTCTCGGTTGGGATAGCAGAAATTAGAGCCTGTTGCAGAGAGAAAATATGTTATTATCCTATAGTCCCATTTACCCATACTATTTTCTATAGACATCAGATGCATTAACCAAAAAGGTTAAATTAAATGACTTAAAGACTAACTCTAGACTTATTCTAGTCCAGCCAAATAGCAGCTTTAATTACAGCTGCTGGGGCAACCGTGTTCATCACTGCTTTGTCATATGTACAGCACTCAAGGTATTTACAGAACCATTAATTTGTGGGAGACTCCGCAGCAGTTCGTACTTAAGTGGAAAGGCAGCAGAACCCCGATTTTCCCAAGAGGCTACACCAATCTACCCTCCTCTGTCATTAGCAAATGTTTCAGAAGTCTGAACCACCTAGGGTTCTGCAGAATATTACTGTAACCTCCTATAAGAACTATATCTGGTTGACTGAACAATATAATCCTTAGTAAACCATACAAATTATACATACTGACTTAGAAAATGTGGTAGTTTGAATGTAATTGGCCCCCATACGCTCATAGGGAGTGGCACTATTAGGAGGTGTGGCTTTGTTAGAGGAGGTGTGACCTTGTTGGAGGAAGTGTGTCACTGTGGAGGCGGGTTTTGAAGATTTCTGTGCTCGAGATACCGCCCATTGTCTGACTTCACTTCCCGTTGCCTTCTGATCAAGATGTAACCAGCACTATGTCTGCCTGCATGCTGCCACGCTCCCCGCCATGATGACAATGGACTGAAATTCTGAACTATAAGCAAGTCATCACAATTAAATGTCTTCATTTATAAGGGTTGCTGTGGTCATGATGTCTCTTCACAGCAATAAAAACCCTAACTAAAACAGAAGTCTCCTATATGCTACTGTTTCCAACAGGAATATGTGAGTTAGGAAATCAAGGGTTAGAACTCGGAGTGATGTCATGTCACATTCCTTGGGAGGAGTTACCGATAGACCCAGAGCTCTAGGTTAGAAGCTCTGGTCTTCAGTGAAACATACTCCATAGAATATACCAAGTCTCACGCTGAGCTACAAAGTGTAACTTCTCCTCGGGAACTTTTGACTTGTTCAAGGAAAGAGAGTGGTAATCAAGTCAGGGCATTCAATATTGATCAGCAAGGTGTGTGTCTATTTCACTGACTACAGAAATAAAGCGAGGAGTGCAGGCAGAAGCAGGTGATCCACTTGGATACACTGGAGATTAGAGCTCCTTTGCCTAATAGGTTAGTGTAAAAGGAACTGCAATTTCAGACAGATGAACTATAAATCATTAATTCTAAGACCAACCACATCTTCATTGATGAGAACAGAAACAATGAACTTTTTGGTGCAAGTTGGGTTTTGGGAATTGCTCAGGAGCTCCTCTGAGGTCCAATTGCTGAGCTGGTCATCACTGGCTACCTCATTTATATTTCTTAATTGAATTGCGATATGTGATTAAAAGTGGAATAATTGCATAGAATAATGGAGTATTGTTCAAAATGACTTCTTTATTTTCATTTCACATAACACCCACTTAGGAAGCTTTTACACCATTTGGCTTGCTACAAAGCTGAACAACTGTTGTAGTCTGCACTGAGTCCTTTGCAAATTTTCATGCAGCAATAAGAAGATCGGCTTCAGTGATTTGCTCTAGTTTGGTCATTGTCAACTTCTGATAGCTGGGCACTCACCCCTCCTCTTCAAGGCTTTTATTATCTTTGAAAAACTTCTTGAACCATCAGTGACCACATTGTCCCTTCGCTAGCAGGTCCTGTGTTGAATGCATTGTCGCTTTGAATTGTCTGTACTGACTGACTACACACTCTGAACCTAAATAAGAAAATTACTCAAATTTGCCTTTTGTCTAGCATCACATCCATAGCATAAAAGAAATAGAAACAGTCATCAGCAAGTCTCTAACAGAAAATCATAAAGTGGGCAATGCGCATTAAAATGATGTAACAAATTCACACTTATTTATTAAAGTGTATTGCAATGCCAAAGGGCAAATTTCACAATACAAAATATGCAGTTATTTCTGAACCAACCTAACACTAATGAGAATATGCAACAGCTGTTTTTAAGGAAAGTTATTATGTCCTGGGGTTCAAAATGTCAGAAAAGAGGACTTGGACCACACCATCAACTAAGCTCTGAAGACCTGTGTAGCTCAGTCCATCTGCTGAGTCTAGGGAACATGTATAAAGAACAGTGGACAACAATAAGAACCAATCTCATACGAGACCGACCACAACAACAGACCTACGTATCCTCAGACCTAACCTGTCTCTCCCTTGAAACCCATAATGGAGGAATTGCATCCTAAACAAGAATATGACTTTCAACAATATAGTGAAAGGGGTTTGTCGAGAATACCATGTGGTTGCCACTTAGATATCCATTCAGAAGAGACTCTGCAAAGAGAAGGATGGCTAAGGCGTTCCCATCTCCAGCTGCTGTAGCTGAAGGATCCATCATTGGAGGGACCCACTCTCTACCAGTTTTTCCCAGAAGGACCACGTACAATGGATGCTGAGGTGGAAGCATTCCTGGAACCCGATCATTCTACCCTTAAGTAGGACTATGTTGACTTGTGTCTTCTGCCCCCACCCTGCTGTGTCTGGACAAGAGATCCCCAGAGCCGTACTTTATGGAAGGCTCCTCCATGTCCCTTCTTGCCTTTCTCTCCACAGCATACTGAGCATCTTTGACCTTCACAATGCTTGATATAGTTTAGTCACAAAGAGAGGGAATGAACATATCAAAAACTAATCCAGAGAAGATGCCAACAGAAATGTTGGGAATAGAACGTAGATGACCACTGACTCAAAAGACACTCTGCAGACATGTCACAAAGGTACCCTGGAGTTTTGGAAATGAACAGTGAGGAAGTTCCAGTGGGCCCTGACCCTCTTAGACACAAATCCTCAGAACATTCAAGTCTAACCATGACATTCCTCTTGTTAGCAACATACTCAGTTCTGGCTATATTGGAGCTAAGACCATTGCTGCATGCTGAAAATAACCCAAGCCTGATGAGGTCAGACACAGTAGCTCCCTTGGCTCTAAGCTTCATTTGGGTTAGTGATAAGAAGCCCTGTATCTCTAAGCAGGTTATGGCATTATTTCAAATGCACAAAGACTAAACATGAAAGAAGCATGCCTTAGGAATGGGTTTCTCCTGACTTCTCATCTGTATTTAGATCTTGATAAATTCTCATACTGATTTCTATCAACTTGACCTTATATTTGAAGAACTGTATCACAGAATTTCTCCTTGCTTTTAGCACTACTGGGGTCAGTGACTCTCTGTCTTCCACTTGATTTTGCTATGTAGACTGTTTATTTGGGCCTTTATTGTATCCCAGGTATTCCTATGTTCATATTTACATTGAATATATATTCTCCAGTGTTAGTACAAGAAAACCCAACATTCATTTTCAATACCTATAGAAATAATTTCATCTGGTAGTAAAAAAAAATCATTGCAGTAATAATAGTTATATTTTTTTTAAATCTATCATCCAGAAGCCATACAATTTGCGTTCACTTTTCAGAACTGTAAAGAATTACATGCACGAGTATGCACTGAAGTCTCCCAAATCACCAACAACTTGAGAGTAGTTATTATGAAGCCATCAGGAACTGATGTCACTTGAATCAGACACCAAAACTGACATTCCCACAACTGTAGCTCATGAGGTAGGTTTGAAATTTTTTGTTTGTTTGTTTTTTGGTTTTTGAGACAGGGTTTCTTGTGGAGGCCCCAAAATGTGAGCCTATTCTACCTTGTCTGAATGTCAGAGAGTTTGAGCCTGTTCAAAGTTGTTGGCAGCAACTGTGGCTACACATTCTGACCTAGGGTGTGGTTACTTGGTGTTTGAACATTAAGATGGCCCAAAGAAGTAGATCCACTCCACCCTGACCAAAGGTCCGAGACCACAAGCATACTTCTGTTCCTTCTTTTGAAATAGGAGGTTTGACCTAGGGAATGGCTGCCTTCAGGATATTTGGTCTAGGGAAGGTTCATTGCCTATACAAAATGCTTTTCTCAAGAAATAGTAACTTGATGTGTCAAGTACTGAGGCAAGTATCTGTTCTGGCCATCCTTTGTATCATGTTAAAGCAGTCTTTAGCCATTTCCCCCTTTTGTATTGGGGTATAAAAGTTTGGATAATAAACACTGGTGAATTCAGCATTCAATATTCGCTGAGCTGCCTTCCTGCTACCCATCACAGCTAGGACCGTGGCAGAAGTCACCCCAAAAAGATGGCTCCCGACAGTTTCTCTGCTCTATAGAACAGACTGGCCTCAAACTTCACAGAGACCCTCCTGCCTCTGCCTCTGGAGTGCTGGGATGAAGTTGGGCACCACCACCACCAGGTCAGGTTTGGGTCTTAATCTGTCACTTTTTAATAAATTCTCAGAAGGACATTAAAAGAAAAAAAAAAAAGAATGCCCGAATGTGGGAATTTTCTCTCACAAATAATCCGTCCTCCTTCCCCAAGAAGAATGTCACGCGAGGTCCCACTGAGGCAAAGCTAGGGCTATGAAACCCTCCATAGGACCTCTGTGCTGAGGCTGAGAGCTGGGAATGGAGACAGGAATGGCTTTCAGGCCTAGCTCACCTCCTCATAGGAAGTAAACAGTACAGGAGCGTCTGAGGCTAAGAGAGAACTAAAGAAAAGAAACAGCAGGTTTAAAAGAACCGGCAAGAGAAGGACCCGGAAAATATTACAGAACAATAAATTATAGCCCACAGCCCAATCCAGATGTCGCTTCACGGTACTGCAGTAGCCACAGCATGGGGAGGCTCGCGAACCACATTTGCCATGTGTGCACTGCTCTGTATTTAATGTTTAAGCTCTTTAATTCTTTGTGTCTATGAAAAGCCTCAGTCAGAAAATCCAGATGGACTATATTAATCAGAGCACATAATTTTAGTGGTAGACATGCTTATTCCCAAAGCCTGGATATATTCCTAGAGCTTTGCAGGGCCTCGTTGTCTTGAGGGAAAAAAATACGCTTGGCTCGGCAGCATTTGTTAATTTATGTAAGAAGGAAAGTGAATCGCATATAAACATATGGAAATATCCAAATGCCAATTTTTTTTAAAGGTTTGCTCCCTGAGTCCTCATTTTCCTTTAGCCTGGGGTTGGTGGTATCAACTTTTAATGTTAAACAGACTCCTTGCTTGGAGTGTGTGTGTGCATGTGCATGCACACATGTGTGTGTTTCAGACCAAGCAAAATTAGTGTTTTCTTTGGACAGAAAACTGACAAAGAGCAGGAAATCCTTACTTTAAGATATTACAGTCAAGGGTCATGAACATTCAAGCAGGGGTTACTGCCATCCAGAGGCAGAAAGCCCCGAACTGCCCTCTCCTATTCATGGTGATGAAGGAAGGACGCCAAGAAAAATGTGTAGGTTGTAGCAGGTTTGTTCATTAAACCATTTATATAAAAATAAAACTGGAAAATGCCAAGATTTTATTGTCACTGGGCCTCTGATCCTCCTGTCGTCATGAATGACTGAGTGTCCAGCGCTCTCCAGAGCTGGTCATAGTGAAGAACAGAAAAGTAGCCTTCGGATCTCAGGATGACCATTGACACAACTTGCCCCAAGTTCTGGAGTCTGTATCACCTTCAAAGTGAGCATTGCATGAGTTTTTGAACACATACTTTTTTTAAAGCTGCAGTGCCACAGCAATGACACTGAGATTATGTTTTAGCAGCTGGTACAGGCACCCCATTATCCTTCAGCACAGGGAAAATGCCCTATTTCCTGCCTATCAATTGTCTGTTTGGAAGTAAAGACATCCGTCCTGTATAATAATGCCCGGCGTTTGGACGAAAGCACATCAGCACAGGAATTGTTTTGGTGGCATTAACAAGTGAAATCCTGAGTGTAGATATATCTGAGCACTGTGCACTTACTCTAAGGATCTCTGCCACACAGGCTTGGGTGCTGAGAAAAGCAGGTCCATCCATCTAACGGTTTGCCATTGGACAGTACCACTAACCTGAGTGAAAGCAATTTCATCCCAGAGATAAATGTCTGGAGATATACATATATATCCTGGGGTTGTTTACACATTAGTAGAAGTTCCAGCTCAAAAACTGTGTCATCTTAAGTTTGTAACAACAGAACAACAGGCACAAGTAATTATATTTTCCATTTATGGGCATTTATTTTATACTCATGATAGATGCAACTGTTTTGGAATAGGTTTTAAAACTTGGGAAACACACACACACACACGGTGTGAAATATAAACCAAGTAAAAATACAGTGTCTCTATGGACAAAGCCTACTTCAGTTTTCTAGCCAAATCCTGTCCACATGAATGCAAACATTTTGAGTCAAATAAAATGATTTATAATTGCAAAATAAAACTGTTGACTATTTTCACTACCAAAAGTATTGAACGCAGTGCTAGAATATTTTGGGAAAGGTGCTCTCAAACATTCTAAAGGAGAGATGGGAAGGGCTGCACCCAGTAGCAACAGAAATAGTCGTGGCTTACAAAACACAGACAGGAAAGCAAGAAGCCTATGCTTCTCTCGGTTCCCTCCCTGTCTTAACACTGGGCTCCCCTTCTGTAGAGAGCTTGCATGTTCAGGGCTATCAGTGCCCTCTGCTGGTTTTCTACTTGAAGTGAGAGAAAGAGGAGAGAGGGACGGAGGGAGGGAAGGAGGGGGGGAAGGAGGAAGGGGGGGAAGGAGGGACAGACGGAGAAAACAGGCAAGAACAGACAGAGACACACTGAAAGAAAGAAAGACAGACAGACAGAGAGTTCATTCAAGTCCTGGAAAATGGCACTGCCCTGACTACACAAGAAGAATAGAAGATTTCACTGATCTTGTTTTCTGGCTTCATTGTTCTCTTAAACTACTTCTGCCAGAGATCAGTTGTGAAAGATCTTATTCCTGAGGCTTCTAGACTGCTAAGTTCAGCATCAGGGAAAGAGTGTTAGGATGGCATGAAGAGGAAAAGAGATAAAGATTTGAGGGAATATTCATTAATTTTACATATACATAAACCACTTCCACCCTAACCTGCTTACAGGTTCTGTAAAATAAAATGCATTAAGTGCAAGGGTGCGAAGCTGCACTGGAGATTGCCAGTCCTCACCTCCTGTGGCACTGTTTAAAAGTTTAGCAAGCAGGCGTGTTCTGAATCCTGTCACTTAGCTCTTCTCCTGCTACCCTCCTCTTCCAGGGTCAGTATCACTCTTCACTGGGCTTCTGTCCAGTTTCCCTGCTTCTCTTTTGTCCCCTTTGAAGAGACTCTCCAAAGAGCAGTCAGATGATTCTTCTTTTTTATTTCATGTGCACTGGTGTTTTGCTGCAATATGTCTGTGTGAGGGGGTCGGATCCCCTGGAACTGGAGTTACAGACAGTTGTGAGCTGCCATATGGGTGCTGAGAATTGAATCAGTGCTCTTAACCACTGACCTATCTCTCCAGCCACAGGTGATTCTTCTCAGGTTTCATTCACATCTTGACTCTCCCCAGTCAAGTGGTTTCCTGGCACATTTTTGAATACCATCCCACCTGGTTTTTTTTCCCAATGTCATCAGAAGCAACAATAATGACTGGTACAAAATAGGTAGATGGTTATGAGTTTGTCATAAATAATGAACAGATGAAAGACATGCAAGACTGTACTAAGGTATTATTATGCAGTCAAAAAATAAAGACAAAAAGTAAATCAGACACTGAACACACACACACACACACATGAATGCACACACATACACACATGGATGCACAAAACACATACACATATGGATGCACACAAATACACACACACGAATGCACACACAGATACACACACGGATGCACACACATACACACATGGAAGCATACACAGGTACGCATACCTCTCAGATGTATACTTATCTCCTCCTAAGTTGTTTTCTGATAAAACTGCTCTGGGAAGCAAAACACTGTACCAAGTAATATTGACAGGGAGCTTTTGATATGTAATAGTACTGGATCAAGCATTCATAAATGCTTTTGGAATTAAAGGTATGATCAGTAATTAACACTCCGTATAACCTTGATGTAGGCAGTATTATTATTACTTAGTTTGAAGATGAGAAAAACAAAACAAAGTCATGTAGCCAGTAAGCAACACATTGGGAATCAAACTTCTGACATCCCACTTCATCACCCAGGACCACCCTGGAAATAGGGGAGTCGTCTTGACTGCCAGGTGTTCACTGGCATTGTCTAATTAGTTTTTACCCAAAACTAAAGATGGACACATAGGAGACAGTAATGAGTGACCCACCCTAACCCCATACCCTTGCCTTCAGTGCCAGGTAGAAAGAAAAATAATATTGTATCTGTACAAACAAAAGTGCATCTTACAATATGAAAATAGGGAGATGAAGATAAAGGGTTCTCGTCCACAAGGGAAAACACAATGAGGCTACTGAAAATACTGGTGACACCAATGACAAGAAGCACAGAAGTGTGCAGAGAACAAACAGTTAAGTACTAGAGCGATCATTGTACACGCTTTACACACACAGGACAGGGAGGTGAAACACTGGACCTTTTATTTATTTCTAGATTTCCAATTTATTACTCTTTTGGACCAAAGAAGAATCAAAATTCAATTTCCCTAAAAACTTACTCTAGAGAAATGATTTAAATACAATGTAGGCTCAGGAAAAGGTTCTTAAAATCCATAAGAAATGTTCATCACTCACTGACTGTGTTTAGTCCCCTTGTTATCTTCCATACCTAAGATCGTTTCCTTAGACAGACATTTCTCATCCCATCCCTCAATTCCAGAGCCTGCTTTTAAACTTACTCCAGAGAGTTTTTCCTGGGTAAAATCACCTGACAGAGCTACTTACTAATTCTTCTCCTTAGCATCAGTTCTTGGAGTGAAATGATTCATATTCATAGACTTTATCTTTAATGGAACTCTCCAGAATTCAAATGTTACCTCACAACAGTATCTAGGTTGTAAGAGATGCAGGTGGGTTGAAGCAGAAACCAAGG
>PVIU01016583.1:0-44621 GCA_004026605.1 Ondatra zibethicus | reverse complement strand
ATATCAAACAGAAAAAAGAAAGCATATTTAACAAGTTGTGTTGGCATAACTGGATATCAACATGTAGAAGAATGTAAATAGACCCATATCTATCACCATGCACAAAACTCAAGTCCAAATGGATCAAAGACCTCAACATAAAGCTAGCCACACTGAACCTTATAGAAGAGAAAGTGGGAAGTACACTTGAATGCATTGGCGCAGGAAACCACTTCCTAAATAGAACCCCAGCAGCACAGACACTGAGACAAACAATTAATAAATGGGACCTCCTAAAACTGAAAAGCTTCTGTAAAGCAAAGGACATGGTCCACAAGACAGAACGACAGCCTACAGAATGGGAAAAGATGTTCACTAACCCCACATCAGAAAGAGGTCTGATCTCCAAAATATACAAAGAACTCAAGAAATTGGACACCAAAAAATCACATAATCCAATAAAAAAATGGAGTACAGACCTAAACAGAGAACTCTCAACAGAGGAATCTAAAATGGCTGAAAGACACTTAAGGAAATGATCAACATCCTTAGTCATCAGAGAAAACAACTCTGAGATTCCGTCTTACACCTGTAAGAATGGCCAAGATCAAAAACACTGATGACAACTTATGCTGGAGAGGTTGTGGGGAAAAGGGAACATTTCTGCATTGCTGGTGGGAATGCAAGCTGGTACAACCCCTTTGGATGTCAATGTGGTGATATCTCAGAAAATTAGGAAACAACCTTCCTCAAGACCCAGTAATACCACTTTTGGGTATATATCCAAAGGATGCTCAATAGTGCCACAAGGACATGTGCTCAACTATGTTCATAGAAGCTTTGTTTGTCATAGCCAGAACCTGGAAACAACCTAAATGTCCCTCGATTGAAGAATGGATAAAAAAAAAAGTGGTACATTTACACAATGGAGTACTACACAGCAGAAAAAAATAACAACAGCTTGAATTTCACAGGAAAATGGATGGAACTACAAAACATTATTTTGAGTGAGGTAACCCAGACACAGAAAGACGATTATCACATGTACTCACTCATAGGTGGTTTTTAAACATAAAGCAAAGAAAGCCAGCCTACAAACCACAATCCTGGAGAACTTAGACAACAATGAGGACACTAAGAGAGACTTACATAGATATAATCTACATGTGATGTAGAAAGTATAAAAAGACAAGATTTTCTGAGTAAATTGGGAACATGGGGATCTTGGGGGAGGATTGAAGGGGGGAGAGGCAGGGAGGGGAGCAGAGAAAAATGTAGAGCTCAATAAATATCATGAAAAAAAAATAAATAAATAATTTTTAAAAACATACATTAAAATCTGGCTCTCTGAGTAAGGCCTAGAATAACTAAGGTTATTAATCTGTCTCTTCCCATATGACTATATCAACTAAATAAAAAGAGCCATGTCAGCAAGTGGCAGCCTTAATTACCGGCTTGCTCTGACACCACCACTTGGCTTGACAGATTTACTATTTATAAATAAGAGGCTCAGAGGCAGTGTGACAAAGCTCTCCATAGAGACAGCAGAGCAAAAGGCAAGGGGAGGGAGGGGCCAGCCATAGCTGTTCTCAGGGTGGTTTCAAGTCAGTGTATTAGCCAGAAAAGAGCTGGGACCACAGGGGGCAAGTGGACTAGATGGAGGGGGTGAGAGCAGGTGGGATGACTCCGGGGTGGCAGGAAAAGATACCAATTAGAGACGTTCTTTTACTTTATGTTTGTGTATTTTTAGTGGTCAGATCAAATATCCGGATTATTACAATCAGCTCTCAACATCAGATTCAACCATCTGCAGGTAGAAAATATTTGGGGGAAGCTTGCATTTGTATTGAATGTGCACAGAAGATTTTCATTTTCATTATTCCCTAAAATACATGTTTATGTCATATTAGATACTGTGATTAGTCTAGAAATGCTTTAAAGTATATGGAGGAGGTATGTGAGTCACATGCAAATGCATATACATGTAAGGGGCTTGAATATCCTTAGATACCAGTGTCTGTTTGGGTCTTGAAACCTATCCACTGCAGGCCACATGTGTGAAGAACCCTATAGAAACCCATGAGTGGACAAAAATGCTCATCATAACTCGATGTAAGCACAATAAGATTACAACTACTTCTATTCTCCTTCTTTTTTATAACTTGAGGGAACAAAAACTTAACCTATATAAATATACAAAGGTTATGGATGTTTTCCCCCTGGCTCAATGACATTGTGAAGACGTAATCAGCTAACTGATGAATTTCCCAACCATATTCTCCCGTGAATGGGATTTCCCATGTCTAAAAGCCTGAGCATCCTTTAACCGCAGTGTCTCTTTGTAAGACCAGAAGAGCTTTTTCAACAAGGAGTAGTAGTTAGAGCCGAAAGTTTCACTTTGACTTTCAACTATAATTTCAGGGAAATTTCCTGGCTCTAAGTGGAGCTAAAATGGCAGTCCTGCTAGAGGAAGCAAGGGCTCTGTATCTGTCCGCACTTCTGAACAAGCCAAGTGTCACCAAGCAGGAGAAGGGATTTACAGGAGACTAGCACGTCTGTCACTACTGCTGGTCCGGAATCTGTCAACCTTTCATTGCCTTGTCTTTACCTCCATCCGCCCACACCATCCCTTCTTCCTTCTTCTGGTATTGAAGATACAGCATCAAATACCACGGAGTCTCTACCCTGAGGAAGCATACATTCTAGTGGGGGACAATCCAGTAAGCATCTTGGTCAGATGAGCAAGCAAATCACTAAATAACAGTTTCAACAAGGGATGTGCAGACAGTAAAGGAACCCTGGTATGCAATGTGAGGAGCTGGGGGTACACAGGTGGGGCACATCTGTCACAGCACGAGTCTTGGAAGGCCTAAGAGGAGGTGGCACCTGTGGAGAGATGTAACTGGTCATGGAAAGGCCTAAGGGAGTGAGCATTTTAGACAGCGAGAGTGTATATAAAGGAATAGGTTACTGATTTCTTCTCTTTGTCCACACAGCTTCCGTTTTCCTATAACAGTGCAGGGCATAGTGTAGGGATTTCACAAATGGGTAAGAGTTGCCAATAAGTGGCCTCTGGGGACTGAACCTACTCTATCATACTCTAAACTGCCAAGCATGACATCCCAGAGCAAGACTGAAAAGAAGCTTGAGAATCAGGGAAAGTAGCCACTTGCACAAAAATAAAAGATTTGTTTGTAATGTTACAAAGACAATCATTTATTTACATAACTTTGGTCTCATTATCTCAGCAACTTACCATGGCCAGTGTACTCAAAAGAATCTGCTTCATCAGGGGTATCGAGGTCATCTACATTGATGTCAATCTCATCTGGACTGTCCAGGTTATCATCAGAGAGAATCGATCCTTCACTTTGGTCCAGAGAAAGGTTGATATTTGGGGCTGTAAGCTTGATTCTCCGAGAGTGACTGCCATTGAGATCCAGGGAATTTGGAGGTTCTAAAGAAGAAAGTAATAGCAACATTAGGCCACACACATGGCTCTCAGAGTGGAACTGGACCTCAAGGGAAGAAAATCCTAACAAGGGATTTAGATCCTACCCCAATATATCCCTTATGTCCTTCCTTCCTTGTTTGTTTTATAAGACAGGGTCTCATATGTATCTCAGGCTTGAACTTGCAACCTCTCCCTACAGTCCTGGGATATAGGCATGAGCCATTTGGATACTTTTAATTTTTTCTAAGTTGATGTGTATGATGTGTATATTATATGTGCAGGTGCCAGAAGATGGCCTCAGACCTCCCTGGAGCTGGAATTACAAGTGGTTATAAGCCACCCAGCATAGGTACTAGGACTTGAACTCTGGCTCTCTGGATAAACAGAAAGCCCTTCAACTGCTGAGCCATCTCTCAAGCCCCCTCCCTCCTGGACCCTCTTCTAGAAAGCGTCCCTCAGTGTTGGCTTCCATTCAACATCTCATCCATATGAAAACAGGACTTGGGAGATGCTGCTATCTGGGTAGAAACTTTGGTTTTTTTCCTTGTTTTGTTTCTCTGTTTAGGTTTTAGAAGGCAATATGCTAGAATACTAAGCTAAATTTTATGGAGTTTATTGTACACCAAAACAGTTAAGCATATATATTTTCTTATGGTTCGTGTAGATGTTATTACTGTAGAATGAAGGTTAAGAACATTTATCTACTAAATTCCCAGAAAATGCCAATACAACGACATTATCTTCAATAACCTTTACTGCTTTTAATTTTTTAAAGCCTTAAGCCTTTGGACTCAGCAAGGAAGTCAGAACATAAGCCAATATCACCCTACATTACTGTCTATAACATTCACAATGACCTACGCTAAGGCTGACAGAGGCAGCTCCCACCCTCTCTTAGCAGCGTCTCTCTGCTCAGGAGCTTTTGTTGGCTCAAAAAAAAGTTGAGCAAGTCCTTTTTGAACCAAACACAGAAAGAGATATCTATTGTGATCTAAGAAGAAATAGTTGGTCTTTATTTCTGGTCCCAATCATCATTCTGGCTCCTAAATTCCTTGGAATTTCCCTGGCATCCCTTTTCCTTTGTAATCCCTATTTGGATTATAATGATTTTAGGGACTTACTCTAAAATTTCTCTGCTATGTTCTGCAGTAGATGGACTGCCTGCTGTGCATGGGCCCTCATTTCATCCTCTTCACCACAAAAACAAAAACAAAAAACGGACCGATCACAGAATTCTTGAGTCATGTCTGCTGACTGACACTTTAGTCAGGACATTAGAGTATTGGGGGGGATGGGTCATTCTTTCCTTCCTTGCCTTCAGAAAAAAAAGCACGAACATCAAAACATCCACAGAGCATGTCAAAGCGGTGTTGTAAGGGCATTGTGGGCATTGGCATGCTATTAGTCTATTCAAGCAAATGAACCTGGTGCAGGAATGTGAACTTTTAAATTGAACCAAGTCTGAAAATGCCCCTAACATCCTTGAATGAACAAAGTAGCCTCAACTGCTGCAAAATGGCCGAGGAACATTTCACTTGTACCTAGGCCTAGCCATCTGACACACATGCTCTACTGGTGGATAGGCTAAGGTGGCGGCCTTTCCTAGGACGATCCTCTTCTTTTGCATGTAACTTTAGAATGTCCGTTGTCTACAGCTTCTGCCTTTCAGTGCCCTGTACCATTTGAGCTTCTGTGGGGTACTCTGCACTCCTGCTTTCCAAACACACCATTCCCAAGACACCAGATAAAGTTATTTGCTTTTACAGTTTCTGATTTTGCCTTGATTGGCATTACACGGTGTCAGATGGAGTCTGAAGTGGTTCACACGCCCATGTCCTCCAGTGCTGACAAGGTCATAACATGCTCACAGGTCTTTTGCTTTGTATCAATTCCCTGATAACTTTACATCACATGACTCCTTTCTGCTACCAAACCTCCTATCTCTTTGGTTAAGGTTCCAAAACGTTATTTGGGTTGTTGCCTATGGCTTAGGAAGAAAAATCTCTTGGCTAGGTACCTAGTGCAGGCATCCTTCATGTGGTGGGAATTTGGATTCTACAAAGGGAAAATTTTTTAAAATATTTATTTATACTATATATGAATGCTTTTTGTCCGTATGTATATGGGTATACTATATTTGTGCAGTACCCTCAGATGCCAGAAGAGGGCCTTGGATCTCTTGGAACAGGAGTTGTGGTTGTGAGTTGCTGTGTGGGTTCTGCCAACCAAACCCGGATCCTCTGGAAGAGCAGCCAGTCCTCAAAACCACTCAGCCATCTCTACAGTCCCAGAAAGGTAACTTTCACATTGAGTTACTGTTGTGGCTTGAATGGGAAATGCCTCCACTGGCTCATGCATTTGGATTCTTGGGGTGGTACTGTTTGGGGTGGATTATAAAAACTTTAGAAGGTGCAGCCTCGCTGGAAGAAGTACATCTCTGGAGGTGAGTTTGGGGGCTGGTAGCCTGGCCCCGCTTCTTATTCTTTTTCTGCTTCCTGTGTGTGGTTGGTGGAGATGTGATCTCTCAGCTTCATGTTCCTACTGCCACACCTTCCACACCTTCCCCACCATCCTGGACATGGAGTCCTCTGGAATGGTTTGGTCACGTTATTTTATCAGAGCAGCAGCAACAACAAGAGAAACTAATACAAAAGTTGGCACCAGGCGTGGGGTCTTGCCCTAAGGGTAGCCTTTCTATTGTTTCAATGCTGAGCAGGAAGCCTCTCCTTAATTGGCTCTTATCTCTTTTAGCAAATACAGGCCCTTCCGCACCTATCTTGGGGGAAGTATCAAGCTTCCTAGCGTTCTTTCTGCTCCACGTGCCTTTTTTCCCACTGTAGATCTGCATAAGAATAATCAATAAGTAACAATGCCCCACTGCTGGTGATGTTTTCAAAACATTTCTTCCACCAAAGAAAGTAGCCATTACTTTTTCATTTGTCCTCATGCAAAAGCCAGATCCAAGCCAAATCCTTTTGGAAAACAGTGCAGTTGCTAATCAAGTCCTTGCTCCCCCACTGGAAACCTCCTGAGCGGGGCCTCCACTCTCCCCGTTAGTCTCAGCACCACTATCTTCCAGGCTCCTACTCAAAATGGCCCTTTAAGCTCTGCCCACAGCATTCAATGGCTTTTTCCAACTTCCAAACTCTTCCGGGACCCGGCACCAAAAAGTCTAGCATCATTAAGGTGAAATCTTCTAGAAAGTATTGCCTCCACATCAGCACCCAGAATCTGTGGTCTGGGGGGATCAGAGTTGCATCTCAAGCTAGAAGCCTAATTTGGAAATGTGTTAAGAATGGCAGTACATGGCACTGAGTTTGAAGTTTGCAGCTGAGGCTTGGAACTGTGCGGCAGTGTCAGAGTCCATGAAAAGAGAACAGAAGAAGCCGGGCAGTGGTGACGCATGCCTTTAATCCTAGCACTCTGGAGGCAGAGGCGGGTTTTAACCCTGTATGAGTTCGAGGCCAGCCTGGTCTACCAGAGCTAGTTCCAGGACAGGCTCCAAAGCTTTTTCAAGACACTTTTTCAAGAAGCCCTGTCTCGAAAAAACAAAACAAAACAAAAGACAGACAGAGAGAGAAGAGGAGAAGCTGCTGGCGAGGGAGAAGCCTCAGTTGCATTAGAGACCCAGGATAGCGCAGATGCCAGGACCGAGGGGTGTCCACCAATGACAGTGGCAGGATGGAGTGGAGCAGGAGACGACTGTAAGACAAGCCATGTGAGTCACAGATGGCCGAGCTAGGGAGTGAGACTGCCCAGGCCTTTAGGAGCCAAGAAGATCACAAGTGAGTTCCAGACACTGACCTTTTCATGCTGTTAGATTTTGTTTCTACTTTGATTTGGTTGTCACTATACCCTGGTCCTTCCCTGTTGGAATTAGAATGGATATAATTTGTTTGTTTGTTTAACTCTACAGGAGCCCACAGTTAAAATACTTTGGCTTTTAAAAAGACTTTTTTTTTCTTCTTTGACAATCTGAGGTTTGATTAAAAAGACTTTTTAAAAAATTTTAAAAGACTTTCTTTAAAGTGTTGACAATGTTAACAACTGTGGAACTTTTCAAGTTGTACTATACTTTGTATTTTGGTATTAACATGAGATTTCGGGTTAAACAAGAAAGGAAATGGGTATGGCTTAAAGTGTGTTTGAGCATCAAGCTGACAAGAAACAGAATCTCTTAGCTTCACCTATCAACTAGACAGAGCCTGTTATCCGAGGGAATCTTAATTGTGAGATTATCCTCATAAACAGGTCTGTGGGCATGGCTGCAGGGCATTTTCTTGATGGCTAATTGATGTAGGAGGGCTCAGTGCAGTACCATTTCGAGGCAGGGATTCTTGGGCTATATATAAGAAAGCTATGTGAACAGGCACCTAGGCAACAATCCAGTAAGCAGCATTTCTCATGAGACTCTTTCAGTTTGTACTTGGGCTCCTGTCCTGGCTCCCCTTCGTGATGTGTGTGACCCAGAAGCAAAAGCCAAATAAACCTTTTTCTCACCAAGTAGCTTTGATACATGTTGTTTATTACAGCCACAGAAAGCACAGGATGGGCAACTGCTACCCTAAGAAGGCTACTGAGCAGCCGCTAGTCCAGATGCACAGTTTCCTTTCCAGCTAAGCCATAGAAGGCTACTGAGTAGCCGCTAGTCCAGATGCACAGTTTCCTTTCCAGCTAAGCCATAGAAGGCTACTGAGCAGCCGCTAGTCCAGATGCACAGTTTCTTTTCCAGCTAAGCCATAGAAGGCTACTGAGCAGCCGCTAGTCCAGATGCACAGTTTCCTTTCCAGCTAAGCCATAGAAGGCTACTGAGCAGCCGCTAGTCCAGATGCACAGTTTCCTTTCCAGCTAAGCCGTGAGCCCTCGTCTTGAAGATTTCTGACTTGACAGGTTAAAATTGCCTTTGATGGTTTGAAACTAGAATGCACCCTTTGAAGCTCTTTGGCTATTCTGGAATGAGTTCTCCATGTACTCAATTAGTACTGAGTTATAAAACCAAGTAACTTAAGCAGGAAGCACACTCTCTCGAGCGCCCTCCTTTCTAAGATGTGAAATTTGAGCACCCTCAAAGATCCTACTATAGAGGTTGAGGGATGTAGCTTAGTGGTTTGGTGCTTGGCTAGCATGAATGAAGCACAGGTTCAGCTCCCAACACTCTCTGTCCCCCAACAAGAAATCACTCTGTCTGATTCAATAACCTTTTTAAAAGCCAGGTTTAATACGATAATGTTAAAACCTTCACATATCTGTCTCAGATAAGGTTGAACTACATGCTATCACTGATGAATCCCCGGTGTTGAGGAACATACAACTGGATTTGCTTGACAGTCTGAGCTTTCAATGACGACACATCAGCCTAGCTTTGGGGAATTGTATCACTTAGTTTACTTACTTGAAGAAGACGTGGCAAAGCGATGTATTGCATTTGGACCTTGGAGTGACGTTAGCACGATTTCCAAGGACTAAGTCCTAACTAAAGGCCAAACAGATGTTCAAGCATAAGCCCTGAAGTTTGCTAAACAAAATCCCATTCTGTTGCCCCCAAAGCTTGACCGGCGTACATCCCCACTGAGGACCACAGCAGCTCTAAGTAAACATCCTTCCCAAACTCTGGCCTTAATCTCCTAACAGACATAGCCAATAGTTGATTGAATTCTACTTTCTTAGCTCATCTGCTGAAAAAATGAAGCACTTTAGTTAGACAGCATTCCCAGACTGAGAACAGCCCTCATGAATTAACTGCCTTAGCCGAATCATTGTCCCAAACTCTTGCTAGCAATACCCAAGGAGCAAGCTACTAAAGTTATGGACCGCTAAAGTTCAGGCTAATCGGCTTATAAACCGCAAGAGGAAAGTACTATCTCCTAAATCAACCCCTTCCCTTCTTCTCCAGGGCATTTGTGATTCATAGATCATAAATCAAATTCTTCATTGTCTTAAACATATTTTATATTTGCATAGGACACCATACTCACCATTAAACATGCATATCAAGAGCCTAAGAATGACTTTACTCTGCCTCAGAAAGAAACCACTCTTCAGTTATGACATGGGTATGAACATTTTAACTGAGTCAACCACAAGGGGTCATCACTGTGGGTGGGGTCACTCAAGCCCTAGATTTCTGTGATGACCTTAAAGGCCTCTGGTTAGCTCAGGACTGATGGGTCTGCAGAAGCAATCTTTTTTTTTTTAATATTTATTTATTTATTATGTATACCGTATTCTGTCTGCAGGCCAGCAGAGGGATCCTGATCGAATTACAAATGGTTGTGAGCCACCATATGGTTGCTGGGAATTGAACTCAGGACCTCTGGAAGAGCAGCCCGTGTTCTTAACCTCTAAGCCATCTCTCCAGCCCCAGAAGCAATCTTTTACCCTTATTTACCCTCAAGTGACTGAACCTACTCTGACTGTGTGACCCTCCCCCAGCATTAGCCCTACTAGCTTTCCACTCTTAAGGGACAGGCAGGTGGATTCAGGATTGCAGTGATGCAAGCATTTACTTACTGAATGTCCCTTCTTTGGGGCTGGTAAGTATAATCACCACATGGAGGCATTGTTTAACTTCATGCAACAAACCTTAAGTGGTGGACAATAGTAAAATGTAAATAGTTGGTAAATACTGAAACTTCCTTAATGAGGAAAACAGACTTACAAAAACACTTGGCGCTTGGTATTCTGTCTGCTTCTCAATTAAAACTGCACTGCTATTAAAACAGATTGCTGTTCATATACACCTGAAAAATCATTTATTGACCACTGTTCTTGCTAGTTTTTATGTCAACCTGACACAGACAAATCATTGTTGAAAAAAATATCTCTGCCAGATTGGCTTTTAGGCAAACCTGTGTGATATTTTTTTAATTAGTGACTTGCTGTGGGACAATGGCCTTGTACCTTGTAAAGATTTGTCACTTGTATAATTAATTTAATAAAATGCTGATTTGTCAGTAGCCAGGCAGGAAGTATAGGCAGAGTGACCAGAATAAGAGAATTCTGGGAAGAAGAAAGGCTCAGTCTGCAGTCGTCACCCAGACATGAAGGAAGCAAGATGAGATGCCTTACTGATAAAACGTACCAAGCCACGTGGCTAACACAGATAAGAATTTTGGGTTAAGGTGTAAGAGTTAGTTAACAAGAAGCCTGAGCTAATAGGCCAACCAATTTATAATAAATGTAGGGCTCCATGTGTTTTTTGGGGGACTGAACGGCTGTGGGACCTGGAACTCTGTCAACCATGACTGATTTGGGAAGGCCCAGCCTGTTGTGGGAGGTGTCCCCCTGGGTAACTGGTCCTAGATGTATAAGAAAGCAGGCAGAGCAAACTGTGGAAGCAAAACTAGCAGCATCCCCCATGGCCTCTTCTTCAGTTCCTGCCTCCAGGTTGCAGTTGTGGCTTGAGTTCCTCTCACAGATTTCCTGTGATGCTGGACTGTAACCTGAGAGTTTTAAGCCTGAGTAAATCCTTCCTTCTGAAGTTGTTTTGGTCATGTTGTTGTTGTTGCTTGTTTGTTTTTGTGACTAGGTCTCTTTATGTAGCCCTGGAGGTCCTGGAACTCGCTCTGTAGACCAGGCTGTCCTCAAACACAGAGATCTGCCTGTTTCTGCCTCCCAAGCACTGGGATTAAAGGTATGTGCCACAATTCCTAGCTAGTAATGGTGTTTTATCACAAAAAAAAGAAACCCTAATTAAGACACTTTCTTAGAAAAAGTTAGCCAAAATTGATGCTTTAAGTGACCCTGAACCTAGCCCAGGAGAACTGTTAAAAGGGATGTTTGGGTCTGGTTCCAACTGGCTAAAATCTAGCTCTATTGCTACTAGCATTTTAAAAAGAGTTTTAATACTATATATAACTCATTGCTTAGTTACTTCTTTGCCCAGGGTAATAATCCCATGTTGGCTACAATAATCTTAACTGAGAAACCATTTCAAGTTATTGCTTCTGCCCCATCCCTGACTGCAACTTTGTTACTTAGTGTGGCCTTGTGAGCTACCTCCTGTCACGCCTCCTCTCCTTTGTGGGACAAACCTTCCTGGAAATGAGGTATTCCAGTTGTAAGGGACTAAATGAATATAAAATTGACAAATTGTGTGTGCTTTAAAGATGGGCATCCTAGCATTGGGGTAACTTTTCTGCACCAATTATCATTCTTTTCTTGTAACTTTTAAAATCCCTCTTCAGCCTCCCCCTTAAACTCTACACACTATTTGAGGGACCCACTCAGATCTATCTGAACCTTGGGGAGACTTCAGAACTACAATTTGCAATGCTACGCTTCCAGTTTCAGAGTCTGAACTGATCAACACCCATACTGTGTACCTTATCATTAAACCAGACATCTGTGGCCTCATTTATAATACCATCTGTATTAACACACTAGGAAAAAAAGTTCTGTAAGTTGTTCTAGCAAATTATTAAGGCCAAGGAGGGAGGGGGCTGTTAAAGCCCAATTTATAGCCAATTGGTCAGAGCACAGGTCAAACCTAACACTACAATTGGTGACTAGGTGGGAACTGTCTTGTGGGACTGAGCCCTTAACCTGTGGGAAGTGGGTCTGTCGAGACAGATGTGCTAGCATGGAAACATAGGATATCCAGAGGGCATTAGTGCAAAAATCCTGGCACATATGTTGACAGGAGTATTTGTTCTATGTGCCAGTACAGTAGGAGAAATGTTTCCTAGCCTCATCCAAAACCAGAATGGTGAGCTTCCTTACACAAAGTATCTAAAAGACATCTGGTATTCCCCTCAACTCTGTCCTTGTCCTAAAGGATGTTACTGTTCCTCCAATATGTTATTACAGCATTGTTTTCTGCTTTTCTACATAGACTGTCACCCATGCTATACATACCATGTACCATGGAATGTCTGATGTGAGATTCCCTTCTGTATGCTGTGAATACCATTGGTTAATAAAGAAACTGACTTGGTCTGTTGGAGTAGAGCTAGGTGGGGGAAACTAAACTGAATGCTGGGAGAAAGGAGGCAGAGTCAGGGAGAAGCCATAGAGCTGCTCCCAGAGACAGACATGCCAGAACCTTACTGGTAGGTAGGCCATGAGTCTTGTGGTAAAATATAAAATAATGGAAATGGGTTAAATTAAGATATAAAGCTAGCCAATGAGAAGTTAGAGCTAATAGGCCAAGTAGTGATTTAATTAATACAGTTTCTGTGTGGTTATTTTGGGAGTCTGGGCAGCCAGGAAATGAACAGCCTCCTACTACAAATGTCTTAATATATCACTTGAAAAATGTTTCCCTTGAGACATTTGAAAAACAGCAGGCTCTATGTGACAGGCATTCTCAGAGCCGGCATAGCCAAAAGAATTTTTGTGCTGCTCTACATATGGCTATTGAGCATTTAAAATGACACTAGTGTTAACTGACGGATGAAATTTGGAATTCTTACTTTTTAATTAATTTAAATAGCTATATGTAGTTAATTGCCTCTAACCATGGCCTATAGTGGCATTTCATTTGTGTTTTAATAAATAAAGCTTGCCTGAAGATCAGAGAGTAAAACAGCCCCACTGGTCAGCCTTACAGACCAGGCAGTGTGACACACACCTTTAACCCCAGTAGCCACATTAGTTTGCCATAGAAACCGGGTGGTGCACACCTTTAATCCCAGAGGTACACACCTTTAATCTAAGCCATACAGAAGATTATAAAACAGAAGGAGACAGCTCTCAGTCACAGCTTCATTCTGAAATTCCTGGAGGCAGGATCGCCATTTCGGACTGAGGTAGAGGTAAGAGCCAGTGGCTGGCTGTTTTGCTTTTCTGACCTTCAGGTTGAACCCCAATATCTGTCCCTGAGTTTTTATTTTTATTTATTTATTGTGTATACAGTGTTCTGCCTGCATATATGCCTGAAGGCCAGAAAAGGGCACCAGATCTCAATACAGATGTTTGTAAGCCACCATGTGGTTGCTGGGAATTGAACTCAGTACCTCTGGAAGAGCAGTCAGTGCTCTTAACCGCTGAGCCATCTCTCCAGCCCCTCCCTGAGTTTTTATTAATTGTGCTTCAATAGCCTTAACACTTTTATTATTTGAAATTATACTGCAACTTTTGAAGAGTGATGGAGACATACAGTGATTACTGTCGGTTATAGAGCCCTTTAAAATAAGTGTGTTGGTATATGGCTTCCCTATAGAGCTCCCATCCAGAACATACATGGTCCTGGATTTAAAATTTGATACCAACCCCTTTTAAAAAGGTCACATGACTCAAGTTTTGAAGACTATTTTAAATACTACAATAGCAAACAAACAAAACTGTGTTCTTTCTTCTTACCTCATTTAGGTTTCTCAAATGATGTCATCCATGGTCAGGATTTGGAATGGCTTTGGTTTTGGTGCAGTACAAGAGACAGACTTTAAAATATATGTATACACATGTACATACTTATATATGTGCATATATATGTATATGAAGTGAGAGCTATGTAGGGGATAGTTCAAAGTTTATAATTCCTTTTTGCCTTGAGTTTAAACCCTTATAAAGTAAGGTAGTTTTTTTCTTTTGTTTTGTTTTGTTTTGTTTTGTGGTGCTGGGTTCCAAACTGGACCCTGAGTATGCCAGAGAAACAGTCTACCACTTAGCTACACCTTCAGCTCCAGTTTAGCATTTTATAGTTAGGACACAGAGCATTCTCCATATCCTATTTCCCACATTAATCATTTATATAGCTATGTTCAGTTATTGAAAACAACCTAGAGTTTGGCTTGTAATATTCAGTAGCCAATTATAGGCACTGAAAACACTGGCAGGTAAGGGCAGGCCTAGGAAGTCGCTTGCTGTGGCTCCTAACTGTGACATGGACCCTGAGGTCAGTTCCGAGCCTGACTCTTTCCTCTCACACAATTTTTCCCTTTGCTTTAGTCACTGACACCACAAGTTGAATGCACGGGAGGCCACCCTCTTGCTGAGTAACAGCGTCTGCACGTAGGGTACCATGAGGAAATGGGCAACGGTTTCTCTCACCAGGCCTCATGTCTGCAGCACTGGGACTCAGCACTCCCTCCTCGAAGGGGACATCCATTCCCACATCCTCCGACGGGGATCTGAAAAGAAGCAAAAGAGAACATAAAAACACCACACCTGGCTTTTAAAATTAGTTAACAGAATGGAGGATTGACATTTCAGCTGACTTGATGTAAGCCGAATACTAAGTGCAGACCCCATTGGTAAGTGGCGCCAAATGCAGTTTCTGTGAATGAGAACCACAAATGCCAATTTCGGTGACACCACTAAGAGCAGCTGACTGTGAACCACAGTCACTTCTCCAGCTCCCATAAGAAATACAAATCCAGTAAGACTTCAGAAAGAAAAATGCAAAACGCCAACTCATGGCAAGGGATATGGGACATCTATTTTTTCAACATGAGAGGCAAGAGCTGTGCTCTACAGTAGACATACCTGAGTATCTAGCCTTCCCCTCTATAAATGTGGGCTGAATACCTCAGCTGCACCTGCCAAGGGCAGGACACTCCACTGACCTCACTTTTTAAGCTTGTAAACTAGGGCTACGCGACCTACCTTACTCCGTGTTGAAGGACAAGCAATGAGAGCAACACAGCTAACTTCTGAGCAGACAGGGGCTGGCACTCTTCCCGCCCACCTCTGAATAGTTAAAGATTCCCTGCAGCTATGTGTTGCTGAAGATGAGTTTCCCCATTAACCATCTCTTGTCTCTGCTCAGAGCTGAGCCCCGTCCCATTCAGATCACCCTCCTCAGTAAGACAAAGGCTGAGGAACCTGGGAACATAGAGAAAAACTTGACAAATCTGGATGTTCTTCTAGGGTGCTGATAGCTGCAGACTGAATTCCTCTAGTTTTAATTCTTTGGCCCTTGTCCAGTAAATGCTCACATATCATGGTCTTACACATATCTTCTTGGTGGCTTCCATGAAATTTTAATCGTCTATGGTAAATTTTCAGATGTAGGCACAAATCTAAGTTTAAACGGGCTAACTTTGTACTCAAGGTCTCAATTTATTTTCTTCCTCTATCCCTCCCTTAATGAGCCTTTTTTTCTATACCAGCCTGGGTCTACCAAAGATTTGGAGTTTGCCCAACTTCTGTAGAAGTCAGGTTAAGTCCACTGTTACCAACAAAGCACTGACATGATGTGATAAGTCCTATGCCTCTGGTGATAACTATGCTGGCTTTGTTTCTTCAACAGATATGTGTTGATGGTCTACTATATGCTGAGAATGTAGCATCCCATCATGGAGATGGGAAGATGGAGCCGAAACCATGCCCAGTGCTCCACACAGCTCTGTAGCCACTTCCCTGGGGAAAAAAAGTGCCCATGTCTGTCCCACTATCTCCAAAGACCCTTCTAAACCACACCAGCAGGAATTGTTAAACATCCCCAAAGGTCCAGATGCTAGACGCTCTGTTCTCACCCTGTGGCACTCCTGAGGTATAGAATCTTTAGGGGACAGGCCTACTAGAAGGAAAGTATGTCACTGGGAATGCGCTCTTGGGACACTGCCTCAAGTGTCTTTGCTTCCTGCCTGCCATGGCTGTGCCCTGTAACTCACTGCTGCCATGGCACTCTGCCTCACAACAGGTTCCAAAGAAGCATGGCCAAGCAGTCATAGACTGAAACTTCTGATGCTATCAGTCAAATACAATTCCTTCCTCTTTTTAAGTTCAACTGTCTTGTCAGCAACGGGAAGCTGACTAACTAGGGAGTGTCTCTGTAGAACATCTGTGGCTTTTGACCTTACTGTGTTCTTGAAAACCGATCCTGCACCAGAGCTGAGGGACGGTGAGCAAAGCTGGAGGTATAATTTAGTAGTACAGCACCTGGCTGGCATGTGTGAAACCCTGCATTCAATCTCTAGCTACACACGCACGAGCTCAGGTCGAGGAGGGCACTCAATGGCTTCTCTATTATTCTCTCCTTGTTCCTCTGAGACAGGGTTCCTCACTGAGCTTGGAGCACATGATTTTCAGCAAGGCTGGCAGCCAGAAAGCCTCACACTCCTCCTGTCTACCCCCAGAAGGGTGGGAATGCTAGCCCAGCTTTTGGTCTGGGTGCTGGAATCCAAACTCCAGTCCTCCCGTTTAATCACCAAGCCCTCTCTCTGGCCCTGAAGTTTTGATTTTGGAAGTCCTGGGATTCAGAGGGATAGATTCCTGATTTACCAAGATAGCACAATTTGTCATATAACACACACACACACACACACAC
This sequence comes from Ondatra zibethicus, assembly GCA_004026605.1. Classification (NCBI taxonomy): domain Eukaryota; kingdom Metazoa; phylum Chordata; class Mammalia; order Rodentia; family Cricetidae; genus Ondatra; species Ondatra zibethicus. The sequence goes on along the minus strand of PVIU01016583.1, from coordinate 27,975 downwards.
ACTGACCTTGGTGTCTCAAGTCATTTGTGTGGCTCTCTTTAACATTACTTCACTATATCTGTCATGTAGAAAAATGCTGCTAAGAGCAGTTAGCCTCAACACTTAGGTCAAGCTGGGTGTGGTGGCACACGACTGTTATCTCTGAACTTGGGAAGTGGAGACAAGAGGATCAATGCCAGTCAGCTACAAAAGGAGTCCGGGGCCAGGGGTATGTCCATGAAACCCAGTCCTCAGAACAAAAGAAAATGAAGATACAAAACAAAACAAAAACAACAAAAGACTTGAAAACAAAGCCAGCTAAATTAATCACTTTGTGTGCTACAAAACATGTTACGCCATCATTTGTTTCTGTTTCCTTACCAATAAGAGGAGAATGCGACAGTTCTTCGGCATGACTGATGACAGAAACCACCGCACCTATCATCACCAAAGTGAATTTTGTTCTCCAGGCTAAATGCTTTCTCCATGCAGCTTCTTGACAGCAGCAATGGAATCTATCTCATTCGCTGTTATATCTCCAGTACCCAGGCGAGTAAACACCCAATAAGTGTACATTAGACAGGAGCACTTGAACACACACGTAATTTCTCTAGCCTTCTGTCCGAGAGCCAATCTTAAATGACTGAAAAAGCTTCAGATTCTGAGTGACTATCACACTGAATGTCACAATACCTGCTTGACTGTGCACATAGACGTTCAGGCGTCAGCCTCAAAATAGGGTTGGGGGTTTTAAACGTGACAAAGAGTATCAACCTAAATTTTGTGGATTTTACGAAGTCTGTGAGTCACCAGCAATTTGGCGACATTCTGGCTGTGAGGTCAGGGTTCTGAGCTGCGGTTGCCTTAACCACAGATGAGCTGATTGGTCGAGAAAACTGGTTTCCAGTTTTAAGGGTTTTAAATAGAGACTATGGAGAACAAACATACACAATAAACATGAAACCCTCTGTCTGAGTTTAAGGTATCCTTACAGTTAAGAAATAACATCAAAAGCAGTGGTTTAACTGAAGTATGGGTTGTACATGTTTGGACAAAACATCACTAAGATTCCTACGAATTGTGTATGAACCCAGGTAAGAGGTAATTTCACAGCTGCACAAATCTGCAGATCCTAGCATGCCTCCCAGTTCGGCATTCCAGAACAGAGTCTGAGCCCTCAGCAACTGTCCTCAGCACAGGGTGGAGAGCTGTGCAGACAGGGATCCGGGAAAGGGAAAAGCTGAAGGCCATGCTGGGGGTGTTTGGAGTGAAGAACTCCGGACAAGCCCATGGGTATTCAGAGGCTATGAGGGAAATCTGAGCCATAAGAGCCTAGAAGTCAGCCTAGGAGAGCCCAGGCAAAGCCTAGGAGTATAAACATCTGTAGAAAAGAAGTGGCCTGAAGACTAGGTGGCAGAAGTGTGCCCGGTGAGCTGGCCACATGTCTCCACCTAGAGGATGCCTCATGACTGCTCTGTGGGTCCTTTAGTGGATAGAATAATGTCACCACTTGTCCCTGGCTCCTGATCTTTTGAGTGATCATGTGACTTGCTGTAGCTAATCAAAAGACTTAGGAACAGGAGTATGTGGTATCATCCTTCCTGCGTTGGTGGTCTTGAGGGTTCCGCCTGGCTAGATTCCCAGTGCCAATGATGAGCTAAAGACCAGTGGCACATGAACAAGGAATGGTTTTCTGTTCTGTTCTACTGTGCGACTGTGCCCTCACCTGCCCATTCTGATACACACCAAACTTTATTCCTTCAGAGGGAATATGTGGTTCACACTGTGGTCGAAATGTTATTTGCTAATTTGGATATCCCATTTCCACATTCCCAACACAGTCTGTGTCTATAATACACATCTTCCCTGGCACCTGAAAGCATAAGAGTACATTTTTAAACTGAAGACATGAATTTGGGAAGGTATAAAAGCTTTTCAAGTATTCCATAAATTGAAGTATCAAAATAACACCTTTATGCTCTTTTTGTTTGTTTGTTTTTTAACGGTCATCATCTATTACTTCATATTTACTCAAGTCACTCAATTTACTTAATATTTTTCTTTAAATTAGTGTCAGATTCAAGTAAAGATTATTTTGAGATGAATGTTTATAGCAGTAATATACTTAGATACTTAAATTGCCTAGAATAAATTAGTCATGTGAATTAAGTAAAATATTGCTTTTAACTTAAATTTAGAGACCCTGTGGTCTCTCCCTCTGTGGCTTTCTGTCTTTGCTAAGTAAGAAGAAAGAATAGAAAGTCTTAGCTATGTCTAGCAGAGTGTAATGGCCTGTATGTGCGCCTTCTCAATGTCCCCCCCCACATAGCCACAGTTTTTGTGGCTTCTGTTACAATACACAATTCTAGTCTAAAAATATTAAATGGAAAATTCCAGAAACAACTCATAATTTTAAAAACTGGTTTTTCATTGTTATAATTCCTTTATTTTATTAGTTATTTTTTTTTACCTCTTACAACATCTAATTGATAAATTACTATTATCATTGGTACATATGGACAGAAAAAAATGTAGTGTACTGTTCATAGAATGTCTTGGAGATGAAGTGAGGCTACCCTACAGAAACATATGTCCTACCATATGAAATTGAATACCTAGACAATGATGAATACATTTCCAAGCTTAAACTCTGCCTAGGTATCATAATGAAGTTATTAAAAAGTCAATGAGTGGGTAAGCTCTCTAGACTAGACACAGGCCAGTCTAGGTCTCCCAGTGCTGGAAGAAAGTCATAGACCTAACCTGCTGCAGAAGGCTCTAATAAAAAATTAGAGAAGAACTCCCTCTAATAAAAACAGATGAGGAAGTCTCCATTCTCTGGCCCTGGAACGCATAGTCAGATAGGTGTCTTGGGTAGAAGATGAACAGCAACCTCTAAGAACTGAAGTACTAGTCACGTGCTAAGCATGTCCTCATTTCTATGACCTACCCAAAACAAGAAACAGGATCAAAGAAGCCACATGACCTGGAGTTCCAGAAGAATTAAGTGTAAAGTCAATTGGGAGCACTGACTAGGAGTCATTGTAAATCCTCTGAGGAAAAAGACAATGGGGAGATACACACACACTAAAAAAGAAAAACCAAAATTAACTATACTAGTGGGGCATTATATATGAGTTATTGCAGAGAGACTTAATAAATGGGGAAGAAAGTGGCAATTCAAGTACTTTGAAAGAGTATGAAAGAGACTGCGATAATTAAAGAATAATTTCTGTGTTGAATCATTGAGATGGAGCTGAGCACGTAATGTCACTTAAAGCCTGGGTAGCCATGCTGCTTACAAAGAAGTATCTAGCTGGGTGATATGGCGCACACCTTTAGTCCCAGCACTCAGGAGGCAGAGGCAGGTGGATGTCTATGAGTTAGGGGCCAGACTGGTCTACATATGGAGTTTCAGACCAGCTACATCATAGCCAAGATCTTGTCTCAAAAATAGAATAAATAAATAAAGCAAAGCATCTAAGAGTCAGGTATTAATATCAGCTGAATACACTGTCACACCGTTAAGCAGAAAAGCACTGTCATGGTAAAAAAAGGCTAGTATTTAGTATTAATGGAGATAATTTTTCAGAGGATGCAATAATCTAGTATTAATTAACACTTTAACAATAGAGCCTCTTAAGATATAAAACACAGATGCAATATAAACTGAAATATATATAAGATTTCATAGAGGAAAACCTTGAATATATATCTTAGAAATATATTAATTTAAAAAGAAATAGATAAGAACACAGGAAATCTGGAGGACATAACAATAGTTTTCTCTAAAGGGCACATTTGCACTCAGCAAGAACATTACATGTTTTCAAACTCAGCACATAGGCTGCCAATCCAAATACACCCAAGGTCAGTATCGTATGGGCTGTTCTTTAACTTCAGGCCATCTATGTAAAAATTAACTACAAAACTACAGTTTAGAGCCTGAGAAACATTTGTAAGTGACCACACAGTAAAGCTCACTTATCACGTGTGAAAAAGGTTTCAAAGAAAACGACCTTGAAACGACCTAGAAAGCAAGACAGCTGGCCCGATCAGAGAAGAGTGAAACTCCCACAAGAAGTAGAACCCTGCTGTGGTGTGCTTCGATGCTCTTGACAGGAAGTCTGTGCCCGCTCTAATGACCTGAATGTCAGCAAGTGAGGGCAGCGACATATCTGAAACTCTCTGGTTTAAGAATGGATTCTGCGTAGGTTGATAGACGATAGTGTACTCCTGGGTTTTATGCTTCTGAGTAAAGAGGGGCCAATTCCAGTAGCGGGGACTCCTTGTCTCACACAGTGAAAGGCAGCATTGGGATTTCCGTCATAGCTAAAGGCACCCTCTCACACTTGGCACAGGGAAAAAATTATATCCTTTCTACATTTCACGGGTCCTAGCGTGTGTGTGTGTGTGTGTGTGTGTGTGTGTGTGTGTGTGTGTGTGCGCACGCGCGAGCGCATGCGTGCATTTGCATGCACGCGTGTGTCCCATAGAAATAGCCTTGCCTGGAGCCAGGTTCTTTTTTAACAAGAAATGAGCAATGAACCAACAACACATGGCACACGCAGCACTACTAGATGTAATGTTTCCTGACAGGCATGCACACCCGGCAGCAGGTGGCACCCCTTTCCCAGAATAACCACTGTTAAAAATTTGGCAACCAAAAAACACAGAAACAATGTGGTGGGTCAAGCTGGGTTTAGGGATTGTTCTTTAGAAAAGCACTATTTGATTATGCTGATATATTTTTGGGAAAGGGTTACATAAATATGTTTTCTGTAGGTCACAGTTTCTAAAATTCTTCCGGTTTCCTTCTAGTCAACAAAGATATACATGTCTGATAAAACTGCTTTCTTCCAGAAGCGAGATAAAAGGAAAAAAGAAACAAACAAAAGCTTCCTTGGGTTATTTACTGTTCTTTGTTGGGCACAGAAATTAGCTGAGTGGTTGGAGGATTGCCATTTCGAGATTCTTGTCTGATAAAGCGGCTGCAAGATTTAACTATAGTACTTGTCACCCCGTGTACCCAGAGCTCCTATTGAATTGCTCAGAGCAAGAGGCAGGCTGGACCTGCAGCAGGTTTCACACTCAGCTTCCCCCAAAAGAGAGCACACTGCAGGAAGTTGAGGTGAAGCCCATAAATCAGCTCTTCCGCAACAATCCCCTATCAGTGGCCCCCTATCCCCCTCCATGTAAGCTCTGTACCCAGGCAGGAGTAGAGTCCTAGAATCCTGTAGGTCTCAGGGAGATGAAGACAGGAGGAGGGACAGGGAAATAAGGGGATAGCGAGCAACAGAGGATAGCAGTGAGCGTTCACCCTACACTGACTTCTCTAGGGGACTCTAGGGGCAAAGGCCTCCCTACCTCCACAGCACCACACCTGTGGTTCTTACAGGACAGGAACACAAGGCAACCCCCTCACTTGGGGTCAAACTGCAAACTCATGAAGGTGCAAAAAGTCACTCTGTACCCCAAAGGACCATCCAAACACTTATCGAGGGGCTCAGCATTCAAGAGAGAGCTCAGTCCCCAGCTTTCACACCAATTGGCTCAAATCACCTGTGACTTCAGCCCCAGGAGGATCTGACGCCTCTGGCCGCCACAGATACTTACACAGATTTTCCCCTTGGATACAGAACTTAAAATAAAAAGAAATAATTTTCTATTAAGAAATTTTTTCGGAATTGTTCCAGAAATACAGCATTTAAGTAGTTTTGTGAGCAGATTCTTCCCAGTGACTCTTATATGTGCTAACATCTGAGGAGCACTGACTGAACATAGTTTGCTTCTGGACAGTCATTCAACTCTCTTGGTGGAGAGCAAAGAAACATGGAGAATTCTGTTTCTTGCTGCATGCAGGCTGTCAATATTTTTCTATAACTTAAGAGCCTCAGCACTTCGGGGGTGCAAACAGGTGGACCCCTAGGGCTTGCCAGCCAGCCAAACTGGCCTATTTGGTCACAAAACAAGGTGGGTGGCTGCTGAGGAAGGACACTGAGATTGTGAGGTGGGTTGAATGAAAAGGACCACCATAGACTCATATATTGGAATGTTTGGTCCCCAGTTGGCAGTTGGAAGAGGTGTGTCCCTGGTGTTATAATCTGCTGGCCTGGTCTGTCACCTGGGTACCCTGTCCCTTTAAGAGACAAGCCCTACCCACTCCCATCCACCACCCCCCTTTCGCTGAGGCAAGCTGACCCCCCCTTCTTCTGGAGAGGCAGCTTCTGCTTCTCTCCCTTTTCCCTCCTTACCCTCCTTCTTCCCTTCCTTTCCCTCTCCACAACTCACTAAATAAACTCTATACCCAAACTCTCTCTCTGCATGGCCTATCTGTCTGTCTCTCACCCGCGTGGTCTCCCACCCACCAACAGGACCCGCTGAGACCTCATGGGACTGCTGCACCCCGTGGCCCCCACCACCTGTTTATAAATGATAACACCTGGGGGTGGGCTTTGAGTTTTCAGAAGCCCATGCCACTCCCAGTGAGCACTCTCCCTGGTTGTCTTATGCTTGTGAATCGGATGTAAGTTCTCAGCTGCTTCTCCAATACCATGCCTGCTTGCTGCTGCCATGCTCCCTGCCATGATAGCCAGGAACCCGCTCTCTTGAACCCTGAGCTCCAATACTCTTTTTTTTCCTATACATTGTCTTGCTTATGTTTTGAGTTCTACGAATTTACATGAACACTTATGTGAACACACACACACATTCATGCATTCACAGACACCCATGTGTGCACATAAACACAGACAAAGTTTAAATCAGATGGGTATTGGGCACAATAAACATGCCTGTATGCTTACCACTCAGGAGGCTGAGGCAGAGGAATTAGGAATTTGAAGCCAATCTGGGCTACAAAGTTCCAGACTAGTCTCAGCTACATACTGAGTCCCTGGTTCAGTGTTCCGTCTCTCGAAAAACAAGGTAAAATTAGACCACAGGCCAGCACTTAGAGCAGGGGCAGCTTTATAAAAGAATTTTACAGTTCACAAGGAAACTTACTTGTGGGCATCTCAGACTCAACATGTATAAAACCGAATCTGCCTTCTGTACAAACCAGCTATGGCGTACTTTCTCTGTGGTAGGTTTTCAAAAGCCCATCAATTCTTAGGTCTTCCATTTAAAAGACAGCGCCTAACTCCCCTTCTCTCATTGTACAGTGACTTTAGTGATTTGCATTCAGAAACAGAGGAAAAGACGCCGCCGCCTATGCTCTAAGGCTGGGTAGGTTCTCAGAGGCCTGTGATTTCATTTTGCCTTCACTTGGATCACTGAGCCTGGGCTGGCACTGGGGAGCTGGGTGTCATGCTGTAAGGATGCATAAGTAGCAGGGCATAGGGGTCCAGGTGGCAAGGAACTTGACTTCCTATAAAAACCTAGGTCCTGGCTCTTGCTTGATCCCATGCACCAAAACTGAATGGGTGAAAATTCAGAAAAGAGTAACTCTGTCAAAAGCCTGGGAGCAAGTCCCTCCCACCTCAGATGTTCTGGAAATTTCTTACTATAAAGCCCTGAATCAGAGCTACTGAGCTATTGCTCTCTTAAACTCCCACCACACAAAAACTGGGAGATAATGCATGCCTGTTGAGACATAATTTACTGCACAGCACCAGCTGGCTGATACGGTTCCCTTCCTGTGATCATGGCCACACATCCCTTGGGCATCCAAGTCCAGAACTGGCACTTCTTCCTTAGATCCTGTCTTCCCAATCCAGCTCGCCTTAGAGCCCTACAGATTCATCTTGCCTCTCTCCATTCCTACTGGCTGTGATGGCTCATCTTGTCAACTTGACTTGGATACAGAAGCTGCTGGGAAACAAATCTCTGAGCACGGCTGTGAGGGCATTGCCAGGGAAGTTTAGCTGACACCCCAAAGGAATCCCACCTGAAATGTGGATTGGGGGAAAGCGAGGAAGGTGCTCACATCTGTGTGTGTGTGTGTGTGTGTGTGTGTCTTTATGACTGCAGATGCAGTATGAGCATCATGTTCCTGCTGCTGTGCCTTCCCAGCCATGACGGATTTTATCCACCTAGAGCAGCCAAACTCTACCCTCCTCTCCTTATTTAAACTGACGTTTATCAAGTATTTGGTCCCAGGATTGAAAATAGTCATTGTCCAAGTTAGCTTCAGCTGTCAACTTGATGGAGCCTACAGTGATCCGAGGGAGTCCCAACCAAGGGGCTGCCTGGATCAGACTGGCCTGCGGTCACATCTGTGAGGGATTGCTTCTACTGATGATTGATTGGGGAGGATCCAGGCCACGGTGGGAGGCACCAGTCCCTAGGCGAGTGGGCCTGAGCTGTGGAGGAAAGCAAGCCAGTAAGCAGTGTTCCTCCATGGTTTCTGCCTCAATTTTCTGCCCTGACTTCCCTCGATTATGGACTGTGGCTTGAAAACGGCCTTTGGTTCTGATATTTATTGCAGCAACAGAAAGCCCTTGAACAGCAACCAATACACTGACAAGCCACAGCTCAGGTTTATTCTTGAAGAAAACTCTTGGCCTTTGTCTCTGTTTCAGGTTAGACTGCTTATTTCCTCAAGATTGCTATCTGAACGCACTTATTGCTCTCAACCTTGATGCTACTTTCTGGAGTCCTTTCTCATTCCAGATGTCTCAAGAACAGAGTCCTGACTCCAGAGCAGTCTCGGGGGGTCCTTGTGTCTTGGGCTCTCTCTCTCAGGCTCCTCTGCCCACTTAGCCTGTAAGCCCTGCTAGTCCACTACAGCTCAGTTGGCCAACTCAGACACTGGATGTGACCCTCAACTCAGAGGTGGTCATGTCCCATAGAAGCCTTTGCTGACCTCACATGGAGCCTTTTGACATTCCTTTGGTTTCTGATTTGAAACTTGCCTGTCTTCTGCTGTACTACGTGAAGCCAGAGATCCTGGACTCCAGTGTTGAGCATAGGGCCCATTCATGGTGGAGATGAAGAGCAATGGACCAAAACCAAATATTTACAGTGGCAAGAATAAGAGGGGTGGAAACAAGACATACAGCATAGATGAAGCCCTGAATTTAATGCCTCGAGCCAACAAAAACCTTTGCTTTTTCAGACTTTGCTTTGTGTAGCCTAGATTGGCCCGGAACTCCCAATCTTCCTACTGGGACCACTAAATCCAGCTCTCTCAAATAACAATTATTTACTATTGTTGTTGTTATTATTACATGATTTTTCTTCAAAATGTGATTTGGGAATATTTGGTGACTCTTTCAGACATGTTTCCCAAAGAAGTGACTAGATAGAGCTCAACAGGGTGAGGCATTTACCACCATTTTATTTATCCCAGAAATAAAAGCTCCTCCAGGACACGGCAGCAGCTGGGAACGGGGGTCTTAGAAGGAGACAGAAAACAGAAGATGCTTGTTTTCCTTTGGAACAAGAGTCATCAATGCCCAAAACAACAGGCTCCATCAGATGCTCAAGCAGGTGCCGAACCTCCTAAGGCATCAATCCAGGCTCCTATACCCTCTATACCCTACTTCATCAGCATTCCATCCCTGGCATCCACAGCCTCCTCCCAGCCCCACCCGCAGCCAAAGGAAACACACTGGGGGCGGGGTTCTCCTTCATTCCATATCATCATGGCTTTGCTTCCTCTCCTGTAGTTCGAGGGTGTGAGAACACTGAGATGCCCAGGACGATCTGGCACCAGAAACAACAGCAACAGTAGCCACACAAACACGTTTTCACCTGCTGACCTCACAGTTTGACATGCCGGCACGAAGGGTCTGTGTGGCAGAAGACCTAAGTCGGCCTGCTCCAGAGCAGGGTGTGGCAGCGGGTTTTTCCTGTAAAGAGTCAGATTCTAAGCGTGTTCAGTTTGCATGTTTACAGGTTAGCTCTGCCACTGAACACCAAACATCCACAGATGGTATGGAGGCAAATGGGCATGCTGTGTTCCAGAGGCCAGTGGTGGAGCTCAGTGGGGGCTGCAAGGCTCTGAGTTCAACTTCTGCCAAACTCTCCCCTCCCACCAGGTACAGCACAGGTGGTAGGCTAAATCTCACCTGGCTAAGGCTGTTTGCCAACATCTGCCCCAGAGTGAAAGACATAGAAAAACATTTTATTTTCTTGAAGTTGGATGCATTTTTTTCCCAAAGTGTGAAACTTTAATATTGGTGCAAATAGCACTCCTAAATGTGTCTGTGCACTGATAATGAGTATAAATTGGGGTACTGTTCTGGGCTATATTTATTAAAATGTTCAGTGTGACAGCTTTTGACCTCCCACTCTAAGAATGGTCATGGATATATATCTGAACCCATATAGAAAGATGTGTAGCACTAAAAACAAACAAACAAACAAACAAACAACCTTTCTATGAGCAGTGTCAAATTGACAAAGGTACAAACAGGACATGGTTAGACCTTTTCCTAACTGTCCAGGCCAGACGAAGGCAGAGCCACAAACCCATTGTCTAAGCGGATAGCCAGCCGGAAGCGCAGTACTGGGCAGCCTGTGGAAGGAGTCCCAAGTCTTCATTCAGAGTAAACACTCCTCATTCAGCTTTTGGGGGACAGGAAGCTACACCCTATTCCTCTCAGTCAGGTAACACCCCTCAGGATTCCCCCGCTCCTCCTCTCTAGTCTTCTGGACACACAGACTGGGTGACGGCTGAGTTTAGTATCCTGGGGTTACATTTTCAGAGAGGCTGTCAGGAAAACATCAAGGTTGTTGAGACCCTCTTGCCATCTCTCTTTTTGAGGTTAAAAATCCTTGGCATTGTTTTGCCCTGGGCCTTGGCCACTAGCTGCTCATTCAGCTACTAAAGGAAATTGTCCACTGAAATATTTTATTTTAGAAAAGTGAAAAATTATTTTGTTTTCAATAAATGTTAAAGGCTAACTGATAAGAAAGTAATGGAATATAACATGACACTCACTGGAATAAAAGTCTAAGTACATTGGTGTGTAATGGTGTTTAAGATATGTATAACTAAAAATTCAAGTTAACAAGGTGGCATGTTTTGAGTGGTACTATTTACATAAAATTCATTACACATATTTTTAGATGTGTGTGTGTGTGTGTGTGTGTGTGTGTGTGTGTGTCTGGGACAAAATATACCATCAATTGTGAACATCTATATGGGGTAGGTATAGAGGAGGAAGGTATTTCTTCATTTTTCTTAGTCTAAGCTTTTAAAACACAAGCATTTGGCAACATTAGAAAATATGAGAGAATTTGAAAATAATAAAATTCTTAAAGAATTTCTATAAATGATACATGATGGTAGATACCTATAATTCCAGTACTTGGGAAGGGGAGGCGAGAGGATCAGAAATTCAAGATCATACTCAGCTGCACTGTGAGTCCAGAGTCAGCCTGGGATACATGAGACCCTGTCTCAAATCAAAACAATGCAGAGCAGGCAAGATGACTCTGTCAGTAAAGGTACTTGCTGCCAAGTCTGATGATTTGAGTTCAGTCCCCAGGATTCACATGATGAAATGGGAGAATACTCCTGCCAGCTGTTCTCTGACCTCCAAAAGTGACTATCCCAAAAAATAAATGTAAAAGAACAAAGCAATATAAATGAACAAGAAGCTCAGGGTTTCTAGAAATCATCACTTAGACAAATCCAAATCACAGTAGAAAAAAAAAGGAATGCTTAGTAAGTCACCATTTCCCTTTGTCTATCTATAGCAATATTAGCTGTTACCCAGTGCCAGATTCTCTGGGATTTTGGTATTTCCATAACAAAACGTAGGAAGGACAAAGCACACAGGCTACTGAAATGCTAACATCATGGCGGAAAGCCTAGGATGCCATCAGTTAGCGCTACGCAGCTGCCACTGCCCTCTGGCCATGCGTCCATCATATTGGTTCATCTTCATGAGTATTTTCTGGTGATGTAATCTCAGAAAGCAGTGGAAAAATGAAAATAACTCCGACTCTGAAAGCAACACCTGCTTCTCACGGCAGCTGCTGTGCACAGCCTCCCTGACCCATCTTTTGGAGTCGGTTATATTCAGCTGACCTAATTCCATCTCATTTCGCACCCAATTTTCAGATACGTATATTATCTCTGAATAGTTTCCCACACCTAGGAGTCTATTTTTTCCACATTTGTCTCTCTTATTGCTGCTTTGTCTACTTTGTTGGAATGGCTGCCTCCATTCTTGCTTTTGTCTTCACCTTTGTCTTTTCTTTATTAGTATTTTCTTAGTTATGCTATTCTTGTCCCTGGGGACCATGAAAATCAAATCAAACAAACTCTTAGACTCCACCAAAAACTTCCCTGACTCCAGTATCTTTACATTCTCCCCTCTTGTCCTAGGATTTATCTGAGGGTCTTACAAAAGCAAGCCAAGTCTATTATCATTGAGCCACACACTGAGCTCTTAAGCTATTGTTTTCTGTGTCTGTTTCATATGTGGAAAGGTCAGGTTCTGTCCGGACAACCATAATGTCAGCTCCTGCAAGGCAGATGGTATGATGAACACGGCAATAGAAAAGTCATGGACCACTGCTCTGTCTCCTTGGTGATCCATTAGCACCCATCATCATTTTCTAGGCTTCCTTACGGATGGGCCAATCATTTCCTCTAGCATTAAATTTTTTTACCTGTTTAGTACTACACAGTCACTGCCTGGTTGAAAAATCAAGTCATTTCTTGGACCCCTTGGAGGACTCATCAGGAAAACCTGGAGGTAGCCAGCTGTGGCAAGACTCAGGAAGATTCCAGAATCCACCCACCTGTCGTTCCCCAGCAGCTCCAGTTTGGAAGACAGAGAACAAATGAACAGGGAGGATTGAGACTCTAGTGTTCCCTGTGTCCTTGGGCAAATGAGACAGAGAGTGAGGCTGTGGTACACATTTAAACCATCATTTCCCAAAGTCTTCACCCACATCTACAGATGAAACCCAAAACGCCCTGGGCCAAATAATAGTGGGAAATGGCAGAGATGATCTAGGGGTTCTCCTCCTCAGGGCCCTTAGAAAGAATGTACACGGCCCTATTACAGATCTTGAGATATTCTATAGAATATAAAGCTGTTTGATTTTGTTTCATTTCAACAAACCAGACTTTTCTTATCTTTTTCCTTTCGTTGTTGTTTTGCTCTCGGAACTAAGATGCTAGTGAAGAACAAACTTCGAGATCCCCGAGTCAGGCAGCACATGCAGGCCTCTCTGAGCCTTGTAGATTGCACCCAACAAGAATGTGGTGAACGGGTTACTTCTGCATCACGGTTGACCGCACAACCTGATGGATACAATGAATTATTTCATTCCATTCTGGTGGGGAGGCACAGAGAGCCAGGCGGTTTATGGCAGTGGGCGTGTATGGTGGAGGCTGTTCACATCACTGCAGAACAGAAAGCTGAGCAGGGAAGAGAAGGAAGGAACCAGGTAGCAGCTATACCCTCCCAAGGTCTGCCTCTAATGACATACTTCCTCAGTTGGGCCACACCTCCTTCGGCCTCCAGAGCTTCTCAAAACACTTCCGGCAGCTGGGGAATAACCATTCTGACACGAACCAGTGGGGGACACTTTAGAATGAGGCTATTAACATCATTCCCCATCTCACAACACAAAACACATTCAGTTCAACATCAAGAGTCCCCCATCTCACCAGTTCCCCAAACTGCTCAAAAGTCAACGTTCAAAGTCTCTTTTGAGACTCAAGACAAACTCTTAACTGTGAACCTTTATAAACTCGAGAAGGGAGTTAAATATTTCCAAGATACAGTGGCGCAGTGTAAAAATCCCCATTCCAGAGGTGAGGAGAGAGGTCACAGAGAGGAACGGTGTGGCCACAGCAAGATCGAAACCAGCAGGGCAACCATTAAGTCATGTAGCATCTTGTCTAGCACTTGAGACAATTAGTGATGCAGTATGGGCTCCCCTGGGTTTGGTAACCCCATCCACATTGCCTTGCTGTTTATAGCTTACACTGCCTCCCTCTGGGGCTATCTCCACTAAGTGCCTCTAGCTGTCCTTGGCAGGCATTCCACGTCTGGCCTCTCCAACAATCCAGGTCTCCATTTCAATTTTTGCACCTGTCTCATAGAATTACACAAAGCTTTCTTAGGGCCTCCTCACAGAGAACTTGACCTTGCTATACATCACCTGGCCTCACAGACCTTCCTATGAGTGTAGGCTTCTACAACACTAGAACAACTGTCTTCTGCATGCCTTCAGGAGCAGCACAGTGTGAATAAAAACAGGCTCTGCCACCAGTGCAGGCCGCAACCAGGCAGCCTGGATCACAGCTGCAGCAGCCTCCAGGGGTTAAATCGCGGGGGAATACTCCCTGGGTAGCCTTGCACGAATGGAGCTCGTCTTTTAAAAGGAAAATCTTTCAAATGGGTTTGCAGTTTTACACTTTGGAGTCAAAAATAGGTTGGGTACAGCCAATGTCTGAATTGCCCTGGAGGTACCTCTCCTATCGCCCGGAGAAAACTGCAGCCTCTCCTTAATGACACCAACGGCTTCTTTGTCCTAGCTAAGGATGCTCTTTTTCTGGTCACAACTTCAAATCCTTCTTCTCTACCTTTTGCTCTAGATTCTCACTATAAATCTGGCTAAAAGCAGCCAGCAAATACAGCACTCTGAACACTACGCTGTCCTGACATCTCCTCTATCACATTAATGCTCATATGTTTGAGTTCAGTTCCATTCAGTTTTCGAGGACACAGGTAAACACAAGGTTATGCCAGAATGTCACATTAGAGGTCCAATGTTTCATAAAGTCTTTGCTGTCAACATTTCTATGAACATTCTGGTTTCCCAAGCCTGCACCAGGATGGCACAGTAAGCTATGTTTACCATTCTACGGCTACTCTAGTTTGCCTCATCCAACTCCCAAATGCCTCCCACAAACTACTCCAGTGTCCCAAGAGCCGCGTGTTTAGGTTTCATCACAGCAATGGTCCTGTTTCTCTGGAACCACTTTTCCCCCCTTTCCTTCCTTCCTTCCTTTCTTCCTTCCTTGTTTTGTTTTTGTGTTTTTGTTTTTTGAGACATGGTTTCTCTGTGTAGCCCTGCTGCCCTGGAACTCACTCTGTAGACTAGGCTGGCCTCGAACTCACAGAGCTCTGCCCGTCTCTGCCTCCCAGTGCTGGGATTGAAGGAGTGCACCACCACTGCCCTGCCAGGAACCACTTTTCTTATTCTCACTTTTGTTCTGCTGCATCCTAAATACCTGACAGAAGCAACCGTAAGGGCTGAAATATCTACTTTGGGGGCATGATCTCAAAGGGCTTTAGTTCATAACAACAGGAAAGACATGACAGAGCTGCTCAGCACACAGCAATATGAGATGTGGTAGAGGCTGTTCACATCATGGTGTGCCAGGAAGCAGACAGCATGGCAGGAGCCAGGGCAGGCATAACCTCCAAAAGTGGGGCCTGCCAAATAGTCTCTACCTTCTAAAGTTTCCACAACTCCCCAGAATAGTGCTCCAAGCTGAGAATCAAGTGTTCAAAATACAGGGTGTAGGGTACACTTCAGATTATATATAAAATCAAATTATATATTTAAAATATTAATTCTATTTTATATTTATAATTATAAACAGTACACATTCCTATTTTTCCCTCTACAGACGGTCACTACTAACATTTCAGAACATAGCCTCACTGTCCTTAGAAGTGTTGGCTTCAGACCCCAGACACCCCAACCCAACCTATACTGACACTGCAGATAGCTCCCAACTCTAGCTACACCGTAGTTTTTCCTTTTAGATACCTCTGATACAATTTACTTTATGAATTAGGAACAGTAAAAAATTAATAACTAGTAATAAAATAGAATAATTACACTAATATAATAAAAGTTATTTAAAGGTGAAGACAAGAGGATCGTAATTTTGTGTCTAGCAAATTTTAGAAAGACCCTGTTTCAAACTAAAATTTAAAAGAGCTAGAAGCATAAGGTGCTTGCCTAGCATGTAAGAACCCCAGGGTTCTTAAAAAGTTTTGATTTGCTCTCTGTTCCCCCAGCAGTCCCAGTCCCTCAGGCTGGCAGACTCAACCCCTAGTGCTGCAACACGACACCAGCTGCAGCCTCCCTTCCTGACTGTCCACTGTGTCTCAGTCCCCAGCTCTGACAGACAATGCCTGCTCCACCACAGGACATGGCTACCGGAAGACCAAGTAGCCTGACCACAGACCTTCTCTACTTCCTCTGCTCCCCAAGCAGACCCAAGCCCTTAGGATCATCCCAGCTGCAGCCTCCCTTCCCCCCATGTCTACACCTGCTGTGAATCCCACAGACCACCCCCTCCTGACCTTCCAGAAATCAGCCTCTAAACATATAATCACCCCAAATCCAGATGCCAAGACCCTGGCATGAAGATGATAGAGGCCCTTCAAGAGGAAATGAATAAGTTCCTTAAAGAAAGCCAGGAAAATACAAACAGTGTGAAGAAATTAATAAATCCCTTAAGAGGGCTGGAGAGATGGCTCAGCGGTTAAGAGCACTCACTGCCTGCTCTTCCAAAGTTCCTGAGTTCAATTCCCAGCAACCGCATGGTGGCTCACAACCATCTGTAGTGAGGTCTGGTGCCCTCTTCTGGCCTGCAGGCATACATGCAGACAGAATACTGAGAATACTGTATACATAATAAATAAATCTTTGAAAAAAAATAAATCCCTTAAGAAATCAAGAAAAACACGCCCCCCAAATTCATCAAGGAAACAGAAAACAGGGAACACCCCCCAACAAAGACAAACTCAGAAATCAACACCTAGACCTATAATCACCCCAAACCCTATGCTTGGACAGCAGTATAAGAACACAATCAACAACAGCCAAGGCAGTACGTCACCATCAGAGCCCAGCTAACCTGTTACAGCGAGTCCAACACAGCTGAAGCATAAGAAAAAGACCTTAAAATAAACTTTATGAAAATGATGGAGGTCTTTAAAGAAAAACTAAGTTAGTCTTAAAGAAATTGAAGAAAAGAAAAGCAAGCAGTTGGAAGAAATGAATAAACTCCTCAAAGAAAGCCAAGAAACAAAACAAAACAAACAACAACAACAAAAACCAAGCAGTTGGAGGAAATGAATAGAACAGTTCAAGACTTGAATGTGGAAATAGAAGCAAAAAAGGAAACACAAACGGAGGGAATACCAGAAATGTAAAATTTAGGAATTTGAACAGGAGCTATAGAGGCAAGCTTCACCAACAGAATATAAGAGATGGAAGAGAGAATCTCAGGCATTGAAGATATTATAGAAGAAATGGATTCATCGGTCAAAGAAAATGTTAACTCAAAAAAGTTTCTGCCACAAAACATCCAGGAAATCTGGGAAACTATGAGACGATTAAACCTAAGAATTATAGGACTAGAGGAAGGAGAAGAATCCCAGCTCAAAGGCCCAAAAAATATTTTCAACAAAATCACAGAAGATTCTCCTAAGCTAAAGATGGAGATGCCTATAAAGGTACAAGAAGCATACAGAACACCAAACAGATGGAACAGAAAAGAAAGCTCTCTCACTACAAAACAAACAAAACACCTAACATACAGAACAAAGAAAAAATACTAAAAGCTTCAAAGGAAAAAGATCAATTGACATATAAAGGTAGACTCACTAGAACTGCACCTGACTTCTCTCTCAATGGAGACTGTAAAAGACAGAAGGGCCTGAACAGCTGTCGGGCAGACTCTAAGAGACCACAATGCTAGCTAGCCCAGACTACTAAAACCAGCAAAACTTTCAGTTACAATAAATGGAGAGAATAAGATATTCCATGATAAAGTCAAAGAAGGTGTTAGAAGGGAATTCCAAACCAAGAAGGCTTACTACACCCATGAAATACAGGAAACAAATAATCTCACACAAGCAAAACCAAAAGAAGAGAAGCGTGCATGTTGTACACATGAGCACGCACACATGAACACACACACCCCACCACCATCACCACCACCACTACCATCACCACACCACCAATACCAATAAAATAACAGGAACCAACAATCATTGGTCATTGATAACTCTCAGTATCGAGGGTCTCCATTAGAAATGCACAGACTGCCAGGTGGTGGTGATGCATATTTTTAATCTCAGCATTTGGGAGGCAGAGGGCAGAGGCAGGCCTGTGGGTTCGAGGCCAACCTGATCTAGCAAACAAGTTCCAGGATAGCCAGGACTGTTTGTTACACAGAGAAAACCTGCCTGGAAAAAAAAAGAAAACAAAACAAACAAACAAAAAAGCACAGACTAGCAAAGCGGGTGAGAAAACAGAATCCGTTCTTTTGCTGCAGCCAAGAAATACATCTCAATACCAAGAACTGACATTATCTCAGGGTAAAAGGCTGGAAAAAAGATATTCCAAGCAGATGGACCTGAGAAGCAAGCTGGTGTAGTCATCTAAATATCTAATAAAATAGACTTCAAACCAAAACTAATCAAGAGATAGAGAAGGACACTTCATACTTATCAAAGGAAAAAAAAAACCACAAGATGACATTTCAATTCTTAACATGCCCAAAACACAAGGACACACACTTTTGTAAAGAAACACTACTACAGCTTAAATCTCAGATTGATACTCACACACTGATAGTGAGAGATTTCAGTAACCCACTCTCACCAAAGGACAGGTCATCCAGACCAAAACCAAACTGAGAAATAATGGAGCTAACAGAAGTTATAAAACAAATGGACCTAATAGGTATTTACAGAACACTTCACTCATACAAAAAAGAATATATCTTCTCATCATGTCATGTAACTTTCCCCAAAATTGACTACACACTCAGACACAAAGCAAGTTCCAACACATACAAGAAAATTGAAATAACCCCTTGCATCCCATTTGACCACCAGAGATTAAGGTTGGATGTCAACAACAACAGAAACAACAGAAAGCCTACAAACTCATGGAAACTGAACAACTCTCTTCTGAAGGAAAAATGGGTCAAGACAGAAATAAGAAATTAAAGAGTTTCTAGAGTTCAATGCAAATGAATACACAGCATACCCAAACTTACGGAACACAATGAAAGTGTCGTTAATAGGAGCTCTCATAGCACTAAGTGCCTACATAAAGAAATTAGAGAGCTCATACTAGCAACTTAACAGAACACCTGAAAGAAGCAAGTACACCCAGGAGGAACAGATGGCGAGAAATAATCAAACTGAGGTTTGAAATCAATAAAATAGAGACAGAGAACAATACAAAGAATCAATGAAATGAAGATTTGGTTCTTTGAGAAAATCAACGAGATAGACAAGCCCTTACCCAAACTAAAAGAAGGAGAGAGAATATCCAGATTAACAAAATCAGAAATGAAAAGGGGAATATAGCAACAGACAACAAGAAAATCCAAAAAATCATAAGGACATACTTTAAAAACCTGTACTCCATCAAACTGGAAAACCTAAAAGAAATGGATAATTTTTTTCAGTATGTACCACTCATCAAAGTTAAATCAAGATCAGATGATTTAAATAGACCTGTAACCAACCCCTGGTGAAACAGAAGCACCTGTAGTGATATTTTGTTTGTAATCTAACAAAGCTCTCTCTCACACACACACACACACGCACACAAACCATTAGTTAGCCACAACACCTAAGCTATACAGAACAAGCAGGGGTGGCCACACTTTTAATCCCAGCACTCAGGGAGACAGAGACAGAGGGATCTCTGTGAGTCTCTGTGAGTTCAAGGACACCCTGAGCTACGTGAGAGTGAATCAGTCTAAAAGAAACAGAGCTCACATCTTTGATCCCTGCACTTCTTTAATCCAAGCTCTAGAGAGGAAAATAACGCGGGAGTTCAGTGCAGTCAGTGCAGTCTGAGGTTCCGTGGAGAGCACTGCAGTCTGCAGTCACGCCGAGGACAGGATCACCCCTTTGTTTGTCGGAGCCTCTGTAAGAGCTCTCTAGTGGCTTGGCTGCTTTGCTTTTCTGATCTTCAGCTTGAACCCCAATAAATGTCTCTGGGATTTTATTAACTGTGCTACAAGCAGCCATTAAAAGTCTCCCAACTAAAAAAAGCCTAGGGCAAGACAGTTTTAGCGCAGAATTTTACCACACTTTCAAAGATAAGTCAATGCCAATACTCCTCAAATTATTCCACAAAATAGAGATAGAAGGAGAATTGCCCAATTTGTTTTATGAGGCCACAGTTACCCTGATACCCAAACCACATAAAGACTCAACAAAGAAAGAGAATAACAGATCAATTTCCCTCATGAACATAGACACAAAAATACTCAATAAAACACTTGCAAGCCAAATCCAAGAACAGATCAAAAAGATCATACACTATAATAAAGTAGGTTTCATCCCAGATATGCAGGGATGGTTCAACATATAAAAATCTGTCATCCATATAAATCCCCACCATATAAACAAACTGAAAGAAAAAAAATACTGTCATCTCGTCAGATGCAGAAAAGGTCTTTGACAAAATCTAATATCCCTTCATTATAAAAGTCCTGAAGAGATTAGGGATATAAGGGACATACCTCAACATACTGAAGGCAATTCACAGTGAGCCTATAGCCAGTGTCAAATTAAATGGAGAGAAAGTCAAAGTGATTCTACTAAAATCAAGAACAAGACAAGTTTGTCCACACTCTCCATATCTATTCAATATAGTACTTGAAGTCATAGCTAGAACAGTAAGACAACTAGGGGAGATCAATGGGATACAAATTGGAAAGGAAGTAGTATTATTTGCAGATGATATGATGGTATACATAGTGACTTTAAAATTTCCAGCAGGGAACTTCTATGTCTGATAAACACTTTCAGCAAAGTGGGTGGATAGAAAATTAACTACAAAAAAAATTAAATAGCCCTCCTATATACAAATGACAAATGGACTGAGAAAGAAAACAGGGAAATAACATCTTTCACAGTAGCCTCAAATAATATAAAGCATCTTGGGGTAACTCTAACCAAGCAAGTGAAATACTTTCATGACAAAAACTTCAACTCTTTGAAGAAAGAAATTGAAGACATTATCAGATGATGGAAAGATCTCACATGCTCATGGATTTGTAGGATTAATATAGTATTAAAGTCCATCCTACCAAAAGCAATCTACAGATTCAATACAATCCCCATAAAAATACAACACAACTTTTTTACAGACCTTGAAAGGATAATACTCAACTTTATATAAAAAAAACCAAAAAAAACCCAGGATATCTAAAACAATCCTGAACAATAAAAGAACTGCTAAGGTCTCATCATCCCTGATTTCAAGTTTACTACAGAGCTATAGCAATAAAAACCATATGGTATTGGCATAAAAACAGACACATTGATCTATAGCATTGAACTGAAGACCCAGACACAAATTTATATACCTATGGACAACTGATTTTTAATAAAGAAGCCAGAAATACACACTGGAAATAAGACAGAATCTTCAACAAATGGTGCCAGTCAAACTGGATATCTGCATGTAGAAGAATGCAAATAGATTCATACTAGTAAGATCTGGTAGTAGTTTTAATAAAGTGTCTTTTATGTCTTCTAAAAGTTATGATTTGTTTATTTATGAAATTTGGCATTTAATACTCTTGGATCATGGTTGGCCACAGGGAACTGCAATGGCAGTTAGTAAAAACATCCATTAAGGGGCTGACTACATTTAGATGTGATGGTGTTTCTGTTACATTCCTTCCTTTCTGTTAATGACACATCCGTTACCCCTAGAAGAACCTTTGTTCCATCATGTGAAGTATAGGGATTGGTGAGTCGAAGTTAATTCCTCTGCCTTCAGGGATAATAAGGCCAGGCTAGACCAACTAACACAGTCTCCACCTTTGCCAGTGATTGGTAC
The DNA here is from genome assembly GCA_004026605.1 of Ondatra zibethicus. Lineage (NCBI taxonomy): Eukaryota > Metazoa > Chordata > Mammalia > Rodentia > Cricetidae > Ondatra > Ondatra zibethicus. The sequence goes on along the minus strand of PVIU01016583.1, from coordinate 6,234 downwards.
TAGAGTAAGCATGTGATCTAAACTGTTGCGGTTAGACTCAACCTAGAGTCTGCTGGCAGTTGGAAGAGAAAGAAGTGGGGATTGCCATATGACGGCCATGAAAACCTCAGTGCATTGCGGCAAAAATAGCTCAAGAGCTGAGAAAAGAGACAGCACAGAAGGGCGAAAAAAAGGAAGAAAAAGAAAAACACTGACTGTATGATTTGAGCTTCTCTACCCATTTCTGCCTAGAAGCAGATTAGTTCCTGAATTCTTTATAGTACAGAACAACTCACGTTCTTCGTTAACTTAAGCCAGGGTAGATTTGATTTTAGCCACCAGAAACTCAACACCGGCATGAGAGATAAAACAGACCGGGGGTGGGGGGAGTATGTATATTCACAGGTGTCTTTGTTTCTCTTTTTGTACTTATTCCACAAATATTGGTCCATTTTCTAATGTGGCCTAGAGGTCTTTAAGGGTCCTGTGAGGGGTGGGAAAACAAGTGAGTTTCCATGTGTACATTTCTGTTGGTGAATGGGGTAAGTGCTCCCAGAACACTCGGGAGCAAGTCCCTGAAACTAGTGACTGATGTATTTGTTGGATGAAAGCATCCTGACATGTCCCTCTGAGAGCATGTCACGAAAGAAGACATGAGAGCAGGCTGTTCACATCACAGCGGATCAGGAAGCAGAAAGCATGGCTGGAACCTGGGGAGGGCAAAACCTCCAAAGGTTTACGTGTGTCTGATAGGGCACTATTTTTTTTTATTGCTAATAGCTATATTTTAATTGCTATATATATATATTATTTGCTATTTAATTACTAATTAATAACTACATATTTATGGAGTATCTGTGAGGGAATTTCCAGAGAGGAGTAACCAAGTGGGGAGAACTTACTGTGAATGTAGGTGGCACATCCTGTAAGCTGGGGACCAGATGACATAGAAAGGGGAGAGAAAGAGAAATCAGAGGACACGAGCAAGCCAGCAGAGCTCAGGCATCCCGGACAGCCACGATGAACACGCCATACCGCCACACCATGATGGACTGAGGCCTCTGAAACTCTGAGCCCAAATAAGTCTTTCCTCTCTTACATTGTTTATCTTGGGCATTTCCGTCACAGTAGCAGTAGGGGAAAAGGACTAATGGCCATGCTAGCCTCAAACTCAGTCCATAGCTGAAAACAGCCTTGAATTCATGATCCTCCCACATTGACCTCACAAGTGCTGGGATGAGGTATGGATTACCATGACTGGTTTAATTCACTGACAAGGACTGGACCCTTGCAAATGCTAGACAGGCATCTACTGACTGACTTAGGTTCACATCCCATCGCCGTGAGTCTTGAAGGTGGCCATGGAACCTAGAATCCAAGACTCATCACTGAAATTTCTGGAAGCTGGGAGTCTGTCACCAATGATGGAACTCTGAGGAATTCCCTATAGATCCACTGTCAGCTCTTAAAGTATCTGGTATAGGATGAATTGCATTTCCCAAAATTCACATTTTGAAGACCCAACCCTGAGTATATGAAATATGATTAACTAAAAAGTAAAGTTACAGTGTGAATGTGAGAATGTCATTTCATGGGCTGGGGAAGCAGACTGAACAAAAGAGGGAAAAGTGAGCAGTTTTTGAAGAATGAACTAAAACAAGGTCATTGGGAAGGGCCCTAATCTAACCCAAGTGATGTCCTCGTAGAGGGGATTTGGACACACTGGGACATAGACCATGAGAAACAAGGTCATTGGGAAGGGCCTAATCTAACCTAACTGGTGTCCTCATAGAGGGGATTTGGACACACTCGGACGTGACCATGAGAAGGCAGCTGTATGCAAAGAGAGAGGACTTAGAGGAAACCCGTCCAGTTAACGTCGTGACCTCAAATTCTGCCTCCAGGGCAATGGGAAAATAGTTTCACTGTGTAAGTCACTCTATTTGCAGGACTTTGTTAAAGGAACAACTAACATGGGGCACAACCTTCTCCTCTGAAAAATCACCACATCACAAGGGAGAACATTCTGGAAGGAGCACATCAGCCCTTCAGTTCATCTCTCAGATGTCCTCTCCTGCTGTCTGACAGATCCAGACATACACGCGCGCACACACACACATAGTTAGGTTCCCAGGATGATGACAGATACACAACACAACACAACACACACACACAGAGTTAGGACCCCATGATGATGACAGATACACACCACACACACACACAAAGTTAGGCCCCCAGGATGATGACAGATACACATACACACACACACACACACACACACGCACGCACGCACGAGCGCGGTCCCTAGGATAAGGAGCAGTCTTTACTTACAGGTGCCCCACTGTACAGTCTAATCATATTCTACAAAACTAATTTATAAGCCTTGATTAATTTTCTCCTTTCCCAAGAGGTACCTCCAGCAAGCACATGGATTGTCAACCTCAGAAAAGAGAATGGATTCATTGAGTCATTTTGTTTTCGTTGGTAAGTCTTCATCATGCAAATGTAGAAATCTGCTTATGGAGAAACTGTTCATGTTTTTACGTGCTGTTCTTAGAGTTACAGTATATGTGATTCCATGACTCTGTCTCATACAGCACTGTCATTTCCTGGTTAGCAGGTCCCTAGTGATGGATACTAGTACTGGGGTGGGACTGAAGAGATGGCTTAGAAGAGACCTTGCTGCACGTGCAGAGGACTCGGGTACAGTCCCAGCACCCCTTCAATGGCAAATAAACAAAAATAGCTAAAGATCAGCGCGCACTCACCAAGTTAGTAAGAGTCAAGCTTGAGCTAAACTCAAAGTGGAAAAGGAACAAATAAAACACCATGAAAGGCTCATCATAGGGGATCTAGTCTCTGACTGTACAGTAATCAATGAGGCCAGAAGATCTCTGACTTAGACTAACACACAAACAAAGCATCCCCAAGGCCTGGAGAGACATGGGGCTTGTCTGTCCATCCCCAGCCTGTTCTTCTTCATTATCATCACCAATTTTTCTTTAGTTCAATAACATCAACTCTCCCTTCATCTGTCTTAGCTGCCTAATCTATCTCCTGATTCACTGCATGCTTGGGAGCATAATATGATGTTTTTGCTCCTGTTTTATTCTAGAAAGAGCTAGCTGCTTCTAGAACTTCCCATTTCATCAAGCTTTCTGAGATATTTCTGGGATTGGAGGTGGGAAAATGTGATTGCTGGCTGGTAACATTTTCATTCTCTTGCTTCGTGATTCTCTTGATCATGGGCAGTGGTAGCCCCCAAGCTGGGTTTGGCTAACACGACACCTTGCTTTTCCAAGCAGTGTGGAAAGGGTGTGTTTGGTTACTACTTTTTCAACTGGAAGACATTTTGGGGGGGGGGGAATCTGTCTATAGGTGAAAATATACCCGATGCCTCTCTCATTGTTCTGGTAAAAGTTCAACAGACAAGTTGAACGCTGGCAGCATATGGAAGTGTTAAGCCAGTCCAGGAGAAGGGATTACAAAGCAAATGGACCAGAAACACATCTGCTCTCTGTGAATCTAAAATCAAGAGGACTAAAGGGAAAAGACACACAAATCCAACAAATCCACCCAAAACAGCACAGGAAACGCTAGCGGCTATGCTAGCGGCTGCGTAAGTGGAGACCCACGAATAACGCTTCTAGTGACAGCTAGACAGGGACCAAGCTGAGGTCTCCAGATAAGAGCTGGTGGGGGGCTGGAGAGATGGCTCAGTGGTTAAGAGCACTGACTGCTCTTCCAGAGGACCTGGATTCAATTCCCAGCACCCACATGGCAGCTCACAACTGTCTGAAGATCCAGTTGCAGGGGATCTGACACCTTCACACCAATGCACATAAAATAAAGTTAAATAAACCATAAAAATATTAAAAAAAAGAGCTGGTGATTGTTACTGCTGGTAAACACCAGAAGCAATAAAGAACAATAAAACAGCTTTGCTCTCCTCCTGTATTCTCCCTGGCCCCTAGGACAGCCATCAAGACTCATTCTGTTGTCACAACCTATGAGTCACTCTCTAGAGCTTGTCATGGGCATGGGCGGTGTTTGGCCTGATCCCTGTGTCCCAGCTGGCTATTCTAGCATGACTCACATAGTCACTGCCTGGAAGGGAAGAGGAAACCAAAGGAAAAAATCTCCCCTTGTTCTTCGTGCCTGCCCCCACAACCGCATCACAGTACATACAGGGGTCTCCAGGAAGTGTAGCGAGAGCGGGTGAACTGTGGGGCCACAGTGGGCTGAAGACAGACCTGGGTTTTCATTTTCAACAGGTGCCACTGCCTGAGTTGGCTCGATCTTGCTCTGAAGAAGAGAGTTGCACTTTCTTTGCCTTGCTATATTAACTTTTATCAAGCAACTCACCGAAGTCGAAAAGCCCGCCATGATGAACGAACAGATGCCTGACCTCAAGCTTGCCAAGCCCCTGAGCAATGATCCCACGGGTCCTCAATGTCTCCCATTTCCAAGCCCTACAGCTTTCTTCCTTTCTTTAGTTCTGAAACGCCTCCCTCCTTCTCATCCCAGGCCCAGGCTCAGTCCAGATAAGATACAGTCAGATTTCCACCTCCCACTACAGTGACTCCCACTGTCCCACATCACTGAGGCAGGCCTAACTCAAAACCAATCAACTGGCTTCTAGAGTCAACACAATACATTTAATGCAAAGGTTTTTGTTAGCGTTTCAGGACTCAACCATTGATTCAATCTCCCCTAACTCCTCCAATCACTTCGTTCTTCATGGTCAACCAAATTCTCTTAGTCTTCCAAGACTGTTACTGAAGGCTTTCTTGATTATACTTGGCCTACCAAATTTTCCCACCAGAATCACTTCTTCCAATTTGTCAACTCTACCCTATCCCCAACTCCACACTATACCCCACCTCCACACTACCCCCAACTCCACCCTATCCCCAACTCCACCTTATTTCCAACTCCACCTTATCCCTAACTCCATCCTACCCCCAACTCCACCCTACCCCCAACTCCACCCTACCCCCAACTCCACCCTACCCCCAACTCCACCCCATCCCCAACTCCACCCCATCCCTAACTCCACCTTATCACCAACCCCACCTTATCCCTAACTCTACCCTATTCCCACCTCCACCCTACCCCCAACTGCACCCTACCCTGAACTCTACCCTACCCCACCTCCACCCTACCCCCAACTCCACCCCAGCCTCAGCTCTACACTCTTTCCCACTTCTCCCCTACCCATGAACCTTGCTCTTGTCCTTTGTCATGAAGGAACTGGAGCAGCACACTCTTACCTTGAAGTACCCAGAGTCCCTCAGTTGTCCCTCTTACTGAATTGACTTCATTCTGTTCTTAGCAAGTCAGGTGTTTCACTTCCTCCTCCCCATGAGGGTGAGAGGAGAAGTGAATCCTAATTAGTTTTGGATCACATGCAGTCCTTAGGGAAAGCATTTTGTTCAGAATAAATATACAAGTTCTGAGAGTTTGCTTTCATTTCCTAAATGGAAGTGCAAAGGTTATAGACAAATTAGGAAATATCACCTTTCTCCTGAAAATAGATGTGTGGTGTTTTGTTTTACCCAGCACTGAGAAGTTGAAATATATGGGCTAAATTTTGCTAAAAGCCCAGAGCCACTGAATAATGAAAAGTCAAATGGGACGAGAACAGAAATTCACTAGGATGCACCAAAGAGAGACCCACCTGAGGCCAAGTTAACCTGATTTCTTGTTAATGGGAATAGGGGCCTGAAGTACTGGGCTCCAAGCTTTGTTCAGGCTCCAGAAGCTACCTTCCAAATTACAAAGCTGCACCTCTGGGGGATGCTTGGATGCTGTTGCCTTCAAATAACAACAGCATCATCTTCTCATTTGCCTTTGAGTTGCAGGGCAAGGAGGTTCAAGCCATTTAAAACATGGTGTTTACTATCCTACAAGAGTTTAATTTGTTGATAGAGATATCTCTAGACGAGCGATGGGGTTTTTTGTTGTTTTGTTTTTTGTAGAGTGCAGATATGAAATTTCTCAACAATTAAGAGAAATTCCACAGTCTGTCTTCTTTACTATTTAAATTTAATTATCCTAGATTATATGTTCTGGGCATCTTACCAACTATAATGCCAAGAAAACTTTCATCAAATGAAGAGTTTGAAATGACTTAGTCAGAAGCAGCTCCTGTTCTCCCTGGGGGAGGGGGCTGAGGTTAGGTTAGGGCTGCAGCTGGAGCTATAGCTCTTACCTGGATGGGGGTTGGGTGGTTGGGTGGGGGCTGGGAGGCTG